>JAFVLL020017558.1:0-27507 GCA_021397915.2 Tor tambroides | reverse complement strand
TTTCAACATTTTTGTTGTGATTATTGGCTAAAGTCTATGAGTATTTAAGATGTTTTCATTTTTAAATCTACTAGATTTAAATTTGCGGTAACAACCGAGAAAGGCAGTTAAGGGAAACAGAACAGAATATAATTTTAAATACTTTATTTGAATTAATAGAGCCATTTCATGTTCTGAATTAATTTAATATTGGATTACATATTTATGTTATTTGGATGTATCAAAGTGACTTATTAAAATTACCTGGCTGTAAATGTTACATTTTTAAAATCGATGTTCCCATAATTTAGCATTTTGTGGAATTTCACACAGTTTGAAAATCCAAGTTTTAAGTAACATTGGTTGGTTTAATACAGTCTGAATTTTATGTTCTTGTTTCCTACTGATCACAGCTGCTTTATATATGCTTTGAGTTTTTGAGCTGAGAAGACAAAATAGAGAAGATGAATAACTCTACAGTGAACTTCACATCTGTAGACTCCACAACTCAGTCCATCAGGCTTGTGGACATTCTGCACATTTCTATGTACAGCATCAGTTTCCTGTTTGGTCTTCCTGCACACTCCTATGTTATATGGCTCATCATCAGAGGATCAGGAAGTGGATTTGTGTCAGAGTTCTTCATCCTCAATCTCTCTGTTTGTGAGATTTGTAACTGTCTGAATAGTTTGTTCTGTATATTTGACAGATTTATTTCATTTGTACATCTTGCAACATTTTTGTCAGGTCTAGCCATCACTGGTTGTCCTCTGTTTCAGTGTCTGATCTGTGTTGAGCGTTACCTAGCAGTGGTTCATCCTGTAACCTTTCTGAAGTACAAACCTCTCAGATATAAATTTGTCTGCTGCACTGTGGCCTGGATAATTACTCTTTTCTCCTGCTTAGGCTGCATGTTTACTTTAGGCTTCTTTTATGTTTATGTATGTTTCTTTTCACTGCAGTACCTGCTCTTCATCTTCTTTCAGTTGTTTTGTCTTGTGGCTGTTCTCAGAGCTCTGAAGCAGTCAGGACCAGGGGAGAGAGCGAGAGAGAGAGGGGAGGAAAACAACATGAAGAGAAGAGCATTTTATCTCATTCTAATAACTACTGCGAGCATGTTAATTTTATATGTGCCATTTACTATAACAGGATTCTCTTTCATTGTAACACAACATTACATTAAGGAACTTTTTTCTTTTAGTATTATTTGTAATGTGTTGGCTGGTTTTGTTCAACCTGTTCTTTATCTGCACCGTTTGGGAAAACTTTTGTGACTTTTATTTTCATAAAACATTCTATTTTTTTCAAATGTCTTTCTTTGCCCCCTTAACCCCCCCCCAAAAAAAAAAAAAATAAAAATAAAATAAAATAAATAAATAAACATGTTAGTGTGCCTATGTCTTTTAGTATTAGAGAGATTCACTGTCAGCTCTCTGTCAACTCGTTTTTCCAACAAACAGCTCCATCTAATTTTTTTATTGATGATGTTTGCATATTTGATGTTCATGTGATGTGTAGCAGATGAAGTCATGCACATATATTCTTGTGGCAGCTGTGAAGTCAGTCTACAAAGCAAAGCATAGATATTTATACACATGCAGAGAGACTGGGCATTCACTCTTCAGGTGACAAACTTTTAATGAATTTTCTTACTTTCAGCTTAATAATATTCATCATTTTTAGATTAATAGATTTATATTGGTTTGCATTTTTCTTATGTTATTTGGATGCATCAATGTGACTTGCATTAAAAATTGCCTGGCTGTAAATGTTAAACATTTTTTTACATTTTCACTTCTTGTTTCCTACTGATCACAGCTGCTTTATTTATTTATATATTTATTGAGTTTTTGAGCTGGGAAGACAAAACACAGAGGAGATGAAAAACACTACAGTGAACTTCATCACACCTGAAATATCTGCAAACTCCACAACTGATCCAAAAGTGATACTGGACAGTCTGAACATTTGTGTGCACAGCGTTAATTTCCTGTTTGGTCTTCCTACACACTTCTATGTTTTATGGCTCATCATCACAGGGACAGGAAATGGAATTGCATCAGAATTTTTCATCCTCAATCTCTCTGTTTGTGAAATTGGTAACTGTCTGAACAGTTGGTTCTGCATACTTAATAGTTTTATTTCATTTTCACATCTCACAACATTTTTGTCAGGTCTAGGCGTCACTGGTCGTCCTCTGTTTCAGTGTCTGATCTGTGTTGAGCGTTACCTGGCAGTGGTTCATCCTGTAACCTTTCTGAAGTACAAACCTCTCAGATATAGAGTGATCTGCTGCACTGCTGTCTGGATACTCACTCTTGGCTCATGTTTCTAATGCATACATTATGTCTTTCTTTATAATTATGTATGTTTCTTCTTTCTGCAGTTCTTTCTCTTCCTCTCCATCCAGTTGTTTTGTCTTGTGGCTGTTCTCAGAGCTCTGAAGCAGTCAGGACCAGGAGAGAGAGGGAGAGAGAGAAATGAGGAAAACTACACAAAGAGAAGAGCATTTCATCTCATTCTAATAACTTCTGTAAGCTTGCTTATTATTTACGTGCCATTTACTATCTCAGGATTCTCTTTCATTTTGACACAGCATTATATTAAGGAACTTTTTTCTTTTAGTTTTATTTGTACTGTGCTGGCTGGTTTTATTCATCCTGGTCTTTATCTGCACCGGGTTGGAAAACTTTCCTGTCTTTACTTTCCATAAAACATTCTTTTTTTTTTTCTTTTTTTTCAAATGTCTTTTTTTGTTCTTCCATGACCTCAAAACATGTTATTTTGAGCCAGTTTCCTTTAGTATCATATAGATTCACCATCAACTCTATTCTGTGTGTTGTTTTATAGTTGTTGTTTTTTTTCTCCAATAAACAGCTCTGTTTATATATATATATATTTATATATATATATATATATATATATATATATATATTATTTTTATTTTTTCCATTTAGTGCAAGAGAATATTTCTTTAAACTTGAAATTGTCACATGCATTTACTGGATATTTTTCATTTGAAAAAAAAAAATGTGTGCTGGTTTTAGATTTATGAGAAGACTGACCATGTTTTAGCCTATCAAAATAAGATTAATAACTTTTTTTAATGATTCATTAGACAATAAAATCTCTCCTTGCTCTTCCATGCTGTTATTGTGTGTGTTGTGTCACATTTACAATGGGCTGGAAAACTCTTCTGCCTCTGTTGGACATAAAACATGAAATTGCAGTGTTTTACACTCAGAAACTAATAAAGCAATAAGCCCCAAGAAGTCGTGGTTTACAGTGAATTTATAACAGCTAAGGGGCGTTGTTAGGCGTGATGCGGAGCGGAAGCAGTTATAAATTTACTGTAAACCACGGCTTCACAGGGCTTATTGCTTTTATAAAATGATCATTCCCTATACGTAGCGAGGTTTCCCAAAATAAAACAGAGCAAAGTGTAATGATATTAATAAAAACATTATTCTTCCGCCAAACAATGTAGTTCCTTAGGAACCATTGTGGTTGCAACAAAGTGGTTGGTGAGCAAACACACAGACGTAAACAAAGGTGTATGTTTGTAGAGTAATTTACAACAGCTTCGAACACGGCTCGGTCAATCAGAATCAAGGCGATTTGTGCTACCTGCTCAGATTGTGTTACCTCCTATTAAAAAGAGAGGTAGCACAAATCGATAGCGAAAAATGCTACCTATCAGGTTGTGCTACCAGCATCTTATTCATGTGGTTTGAGGCTGTTTTTAATGTCCATACCTACCCTTACCCTAAACTTACCATTTAAACAATGCAAATATATTTTTGGTAGCACAATCTGATAGATAGGATGTTTTGTCAGTACACCAGAACTATCCGTTTTATAAACTTTATTTTATCCTTTTGTAGCCTATAACTTACATTACTGGATGTGCTTATTTTACACCAGTTTATCTGTCTATCTGTGCATTCGTGGTGTGGAGACTTTCAAGAGACTTTTCCTTCATGTCACATTGTGAGATTGAATTTATGAGCGAGTCTTTGAACCATTCAGTCATTCGATTGGTTCAAACATACTGATTCATTCAGGAAAGAAACACCATCACAGTGTTTTGTTTAGAAATGCTTTTGAGCCGCCTTTGACCTTTAATGGAAATAATTTTGTTGGTAGTGTAAACTACTATAAGGGTGTATCTAAAACAGAAGTTACTCAATATTAAAATCACATATGTCATTATCTAAATTTCAAAATTGTACCCTGCCTCTTTAAGAGTTTTGTGGTAAAAAGTTACAATAACCAAGCAAACAGCGAGAAGAGAGACACAAACTGCAAAAAAGGTCTATAGTATTTGATGAGAAACTAAAACGTGTAATGCTAGAAAATGTTATTTGAGACAAAATTGCTTGGTTTATTTAGTGGCTGGATGTCGGATTTGATTTTAAGAATTTGCTCAACACGGGATATTGACTGGACTTCCATCGCATGACTGGTACTGGTAGGATACTGCAATTCATCTTCATGCTTTTCATAAACGATTAAACAATTTATTAATTTTTTTCTTCTGTATTATTGTTTAGGATACCACAACATATTAGTATTTTGCTTTTGTGGTTTTCAGTTTATTTAAAGGGATAAACCACCTGCAGACTTTCTTACATACTCATCACTGTTTTGTGAATTTATATGTGGTTGTTATAAATAGTTTAAATATTTGTTTGTGGTTTGTGTTTTGTACGATGCCCATCATTACTATGTTCCATTCTGAGCATTGCCGCAGAGATCAATTGAGCTTGAAACCCTGTCATAACACATACTCCCTACATTTGACTCTTTAAACAATTTGCATGACAGGTGTTCAGTGTGTCACACCTGTATACACTAATTTCAGATGTATGAAGATTGCCCGTATGTGAAGACTAAACATTATTGTCCAGAATATTTTCATCAGTGATTAGACTGACTATATTGTAGCCTACAGAGAAAAAAATATTAAATTTAAAAATTCAATTTTTTTATTTTATTTTATCAATATTGCATTTTATTCAGCTTCAGCATTGAAGTTAAGGCTTCTGTGCTGTATTTGCAGTGTAATAAAATAAAATACTTTATCCGTAACCCACTGTCACAGAGGTTATTAAATCTGACATTATGCTTGTGTCAGTATTGAGTATAATGTATGGTCAAACAGGGCATGAATATATGGTGATGAAATATTGCTTAATGACATTTTTATCAAATATATTCACCTGATCCTTCTGGGACCCAGAAACTAATGTATGTACTCTGTATTTCTGAGTTACTTTTAAGTTGAAGCATTTACTGGATACATTTACTGTAATTGTTTTTGTATTACAGTAAATGTATCCCAAAAAAAAAAAAAAAAAGCATAAATAAAAAATACATTACAGCATTAGAACATGGAGACATGCATCTTTGGCAATGTTTTCTTACAACCAAATGCTTTGGAACATTTACTTACAACCAAATTTCTCTTTTGGAACATTAAGTTCTGAAGTACATTCTGTAAGTTTTGATCTAAAAACAAACACAAAGTACATGAATAATTTTATAGTGAACTTCACCACACCTAAAACATGTACAAACTCCATAATTCAATCCACTGGACTTTGGAAGTTTCTAGTGATCCTGAAGACCTTGATTAGCTGGATCAGGTGTGTTTGATTAGGGTTGGAGCAAAACTGTGCAGAGCTGTGGCCCTCCAGGAATTGAGTTTGAGACCAATGGACTAGGGCAGTGATACTCAAATCTGGCTCGCGAGATCCACTTTCCTGCAGAGTTTAGCTCCAACCCTGATCAAACTCACCTACCTGTGATTTTCTAATGATCCTGAAGACATTGATTAGCATGCTCAGGTGTGTTTGATTAGGGTTAGAGCTAAACTCTGCAGGAAAGTGGATCTCGCGAGCCAGATCTGAGTATCCCTGGACTAGGGGCTCTGTAATTTATTGATATCAATCCTGCTTTTTATGCTAGAAATTTGCATTAATGCACTATTATAAGTCAGTTAATGGCTGTCTCATACATGTGTGATTTTTTTGAGTGTTTTGTTTACATTATATATTTGCATATATGGTGACATGCAGCACATCTTTCACATATATTCTTGTGACAGCTGTGAAGTCAGTCTACACAGCACAAAGAATATCCATCTAGAGAGACTGGACATTTACTCTTCAGGTGACAAACTCTTCTTACAAACTTGAGATTTTCTATATGACCGTAGGCTATACGAGTAAACACTTGCTTGTTCTTATTAATAGAATACCAGATTTAAAGTAATTTTTATTGGAATCTAGAAGTGTAGAATGTTTTGAAAATTACTTCAAATTGTACTTTTGTTGACTTGTTTGGATTTGTTTCAGTTGCTATCCAAATTATGTTAAGTTTATTCATTTTAGAATAAAACAACTGATATAAAGGGACCTTTTTTTCTGAGAATGACCAATATGTGTGAACTGGAGACTGTGTGTTTTAAGAGAATATGATTGTGAAGTTGAGCATTTCGCACAGCCTAGATAGATAGGAAAAAGTTGCCATTTGGATTTAAATCAGCAAATACTTAAGAGTCTAGGATTGGATCATTATTGCAGTAATTAATGTTTCTGACATTATGTTAGGCAAAAATTCTTTAAACTAATGCAGTGTGTATCTTAAACAACCATGTCAGAAGATGTACCCATGTACGTACTCCAGGAAGACAACATTCATTGGACCCAAATTGTGAAACAGTGGTTCAGTGAGCATGAGAAATCATTTCATGTAGCCATGACATGGCCACCACCAAGTCATGACCTTAACCATATTAAAAGTGTTTAGGATGTGCTGGAGTTGAGTTTACAGAATGGTTCGACTCTCCTATTGTTAAAATTAATGCAATTCTTGATGGAAAAAAAAAATGTTATGTTGCATATGGTTGTTGAAACAATGCACAATGTTATCAAAGCTAAAGGCAGTCCATGGGCATGTTTTCTGACATGGCTGTTTGAGAAATAAAAACATATATACAACATGTATTTGCTCATTCAACACTGACTTTATTTGGCCAGGCAGTGTATATTGCAATACTGCAGTCTTGAAAGTTGTGCTTGAAAGAACTGGCCCATTTGAGCTCTTTTGTTAAACTGGGACAGCAGATAAACTTGAAATCAGTTAGTATATTTTGCAAGTTTCAGTATTTTTTGACAGACCATGAAGATGTCATTTATGATGATACTTTATGATCTTTATGTTTCTGATATGTAAATTTACAAAATCCTCTATGCAGACAAAACATGAATGTGATCTATGTATATGTGTATATATGTGTGTATATATGTGATCATGAGACTATCAAATAAATTCACAAATTATTGAAACTACACATAAACTACATAGAGAATGCTGACATCACCCTACACTTTTCCCCGACAGATCAAGGGTGCTAAATTTTTAAGAGTTTTTGTGGACAAGCACAGAGGAGATGAATAACTCCACAGTGAACCTCACCACACCTGAAACATCTACAAACTCAGTAACTCATTTTCTCGGGGCGAGGACCAACATAGACATTTATATGTACAGCCTCAATGTTTTGTTCGGCTTTCCTACACACTCCTATATTATATGGCTCATCATCACAGGAACCGGAAATGGAGTTGCATCAGATTTCTTCATCCTCAATCTCTCTGTTTCTGAGATTGGTGTCTGTCTGAACTCTTTGTTCTCTGTTGTTAATTATTATACTGGGTTTCCAGATCTAATAAGATTAACACATTTTTTATTAGGACTATTCATCACTGGTCGTGCTCTGTTTCAGTGTCTGATCTGTGTTGAGCGTTACCTGGCAGTGGTTCATCCTGTAACCTTTCTGAAGTACAAACCTCTCAGATATAGAGTGATCTGCTGCACTGTGGCCTGGATAATTATTCTTGGATCCTGTTTGTGTTGCATGTTTACTGCAGATGTTAAACTTAATATTAACATATTCCTCTACTCGATTCAGCTCCTTCTCTTCTTCTTCATCCAGTTGTTTTGTCTTGTGGCTGTTCTCAGAGCTCTGAAGCAGTCAGGACCAGGAGAGAGGGAGAGAGAGGAGGAAAACCACATGAAGAAAAGAGCATTTCATCTCATTTTAATAACTACCGTGACTATGACTAATATATATATGCCATTAATTATCTCAGGATTCTGTTTCATTCTTACTGGCCAGTTTATTGTGAACCTTTTTTCTGTTGGTTTGGTTTGTTTTATTCTAGCTGGATTTGTTCAGCCTGTTCTTTATCTGCACCGTGCTGGAAAGCTCTCCCGCTTTAGTTGTCCTTGAAACATTAAAGGTGGGGTATGTATTTTTTCAAAAACGCTTTAGAAAACTAAGATGAGCTGAGCACCAAAACAAACTTGTAGCCAATCAGCAGTAAGGGGTTAGTAACACTGGTTTTGCTTTGTTTCACAGAACTAATCGTTGTCTGGGTTGTGTACGTATGTGTGGGGCGGAGCTATCAAAATAGGGGCGAGACCCTTTTGGGGTAGGGGCGTATTTGTTTTGGTGATTTGAAATATCAACATTGGCTACTAGAAATCACTTACCCCACCTTTAAATGTTTTAATTTAGCTAAGTTCAATGGTGACGTTCCATCAAAAAAAAAAAAAAAAACTTTGTATTTTAGCTATCATTTAGTGCTTTGTTTGTTTAGAGAGATTCTCCACCTTAGTTATTTATTTATTTATTTATGCATAAAATCCTCGACTGTTTCATGCTACTTTTAGAGACATGCTATTTTAGGCCAAGAGAGCAGGGACAGGCTAGGATTAGACAGAATAATTGTCAGAAGAGACAAATTGAGTTGTGGTGTGAGAAGAAACCAGTGGAGAACAGGGCAGGTGTCTTGGTGAGAGACCAGTGTTAGCTTACACGTTAGCTAAGGATGTGTAACACTGTGCTCAGAGCACAATATTAAACAGATTATTATCATGTATCAAGCAATAGCAAAGCTAGTACTGGTCCGATAAAGGTGCTGTGTGCACCAAAGGAACGGCACCAGCTCTGAGTCTCACTTGGTTCTTGCTTCGGCATCCCATGTTGAACTCCATCATATCGCTGGGATGATAATCCTCCAGTCTAAAGACTGCATGTTTTGAGAGAATATGATAGGTATAGATAGATAGATAGGAAAAAGTTGCCATTTGGATTTAAATCAGCAAATACTTAAGAGTCTAGGATTGGATCATTATTGCAGTAATTAATATGTTTCTGACATATTTCTGACAAAAATTCTTCAAACTAACTAATGCAGTGTGTATCTTAAACAACCATTTCAGAAGATGTACCCATGTACATACTCCAGGAAGACAACATTCATTGGACCCAAATTGTGAAACAGTGGTTCAGTGAGCATGAGGAATCATTTCATGTAGCCTATGACATGGCCACCACCAAGTCATGACCTTAACCATATTAAAAGTGTTTAGGATGTGCTGGAGTTGAGTTTACAGAATGGTTCGACTCTCCCGTTGTTAAAATTAATGCAATTCTTGATGGAAAAAAAAATGTTATGTTGTGAATGCTACACACCACAATATTTTTCGAAGCAGATGCAGAAGTCCTATCTCTTCACCTGCACAATAAATACACCCAGGCACAGAAGATAGCACCATCCTTTTTTTTGTTAGGAAACCTGTGGACTCGATGTCCTGACAGGCTGCAGTTTGTGCAACCTCCACAAACACAGAAATTTACAATAATTTTGTATTTGACGATAAATTCAATATTCAATATAAAATTCAATATACAAAAACTACCGAAAACACACCGGCTCACGACCGCTCCTACTGAATACCACCCCACTCTGCACTGAGCCAACGCAGTGCGTGGCAAACGACTCCCTCTCGTGACGTGAAATGATGTGACGTGAAAGCGGTTTTTGAAAACTGTCAAAAAAACTATCACTTTTTCTACTGAAATTGTGCACTAATTTCATTTTAAAGGGGTGGTTGACTTTTTTTTCTAGGCTTGATTGTGTTTATGGGGTGCAGTCTAACATGTGTTAATGCTTCGATTGTTTAAAAAACACATTTTTTCACATAATTTACCTTTGTTCCACACAGCTCTGTCCCTTCTCTGATAAACGCGCTGACCATTTCCTGGTTTTATGAAGCCCCTCCCTCAGAAATACGCAATGGGCTCAGATTGGTTAGCTGGCCCATTGTTTCCAAACGTCCCGCCCCTCACCTCAGCGGCATGTGCTCAGGTTGTATTGTAAATAATGGCGTCATCTATATTGCTTATCAGTTTGAGCGCGATTGAGACCCAGAGTATATTAGTGAAGAGAATCGTGCAGAAGGCTTTTAATAGTAGGCCTAAGTTTATTGTTTGCTGTTGTCTCATACTTTTAAATATGCTGTTATTTGTAAATGCTACTGCTTCTGTTATATTTGAATATACGGTTTTATTTTAATAAAAGTTTAATACAGTACGGCAACCACACACGCGTCGATGTATAACGCTTCTCATAGCTACGGTATGTGAAAACAAGTGTATTCACTGAGCTGATGATCTGAATGAGAAAGAGAGAGAGAGAGAGATGCAGAGGAGAGCATGTGCAGAGCAGGGAGACGCGAGCAACAGTTAAGAACTGCTGTTTATGAACATTGATTTTGAAACTTGTGAATCCATTAGAATCGCTAGAAGACAGAATTGCGATTCATATATGAATAGATTTTTTCGTGCATCCCTAGTTTTCTCTTCCTCTTCTCTAAAGCAGCACAGCATGGCCTCACCCCCTTTGCTGCGTGACGTAACAGACCCGAGAAGTAACTCGTTGTAGTCCCTTACCAGTCGTTTTTGTAGGCATTAAACTGCCAGAATTTTAAAAGACAATATCTTCGTTTGCATTGAACTTTCAGCCTCGTAACTTTGCAGATATTGTTTATGCTACATTACAGCAACATTACACACTAACGTTAAAAAAAGTGAAATCGCAATCAAGCACCCCTTTAAATCCTTCCTTAACTTTTCATATGGTATTTTCATACAAGGTTAATTTAACCTTTAAAATTGTATATATTTATTTCATTTATTTGCAGTAATGTAAATAAAGTTTTGTAAGTGTTCAAAAATGTGACTGTGATGACATTTTTATAACATTACATTATGTTGTTAAATTAACACATCAAATTAGCTCAATTTGTTAAATTACTAGACTTTGATGTCTTGCAAATGATTTTCCCTCTTATGGCACCAGAATGTGTTAAAAGGGTCATGAACTGAGGAACCAAAATTCCCTTGATATTTTGACATATAAGAGGTCATTATACTATATATATATATATATATATATATATATATAAAAAACATCCTGTAAGTTTCAGAGCTCAAAACTTTCTTGATAGTCTAAAAACAGCTTATATATAAGCCAGTCTGCCAAAATGACAGCTTGTGGAATGTACAATTCTATGCTGTGATAGAGTGGATAAACACCGCCTCTTCAGAAGAAGATCAGTGCCTGCTTCTACATCGCTGCCTGTTTAGCCCCACCCACCGATTCGCACATGTAGTGTTTACTAGAGAGGCAAAATGCAGGTCTATGCAGAAATCAAACATGCAATTTTCCAGTAAGATGCATTTTTTTTTTCTGATCCTATGTTTACTCATTAGGCTATCCATCTTTTTGAAGTTCATAATTCTAATATTGCAATATCTGGTCATATTTTCATATCTGGTTCATGCATATATATTCTTGTGACAGCTATAAAGTAAAGCACAGCACAGAGATTTGTGGACATTCGCTCTTCCGTTGACTGCTAAGATCTACTTGTTTTATTTGATAGATTTTAAAAATTGTGAACAATCTAAGAATGTGAAAGATATTAAGGAAATATCATGGATCTGTATGGAATTTCCATGCAAACAGAGGCTATGTAAGTTACTTTTTGAATTAAAATAATCAATTCATGTTCTGAAGTCATTTGTGACCCTGGACCACAAAACCAGTCTTAAGTCGCTGGGGTATATTTGTTGCAATAGCCAAAAATACATTGTATGGGTCAAAATGATAGATTTTTCTTTTATACCAAAAATCATTAGGATATTAAGTAAAGATCATGTTCTATGAAGATATTTTGTAAATTTCCTACTGTAAATATATCAAAACTTAATTTTTGATTAGTAATATGCATTGCTAAGAACTTCATTTGGACAACTTTAAAGGCAATTTTCTCAATTATTTTATTTTTTTATTTTTTTTTGCACCCGCAGATTCCAGATTTTCAAATAGTTGTATCTCGGCCAAATATTGTTCGATCCTAACAAACCATACATCAATGGAAAGCTTATTTATACAGCTTTCAGATGATGTATACATCTCAATTTACGAAAAATTGACCATTATGACTGGTTTTGTGGTCCAGGGTCACAGTTAACATTGGATTGCATTTGTTTTGTGTTATTCAGAATGACTCACTGTGATGTATGAAAGTGAACTGTACTAAAATAATCTGTGATATCTGTTAGGTTAAATTCTCCTATTACATAAAATTGTGTGGAATTACATACTGTTTGAAAATCTTTAAACTTTTTTTCATACAATCTGATTTACAATTTCAGTTCTTTCTAGTTGATCACAGCTGCCAATAATTTGTACATGTATTTCATGAGATTTGAACTGAGAGCACAGACACAGAGAAGATGAATAACTCAGTGAACTTCACCACATCTGAAACATTTACAAACTCCACAAGTCATACCTTTTGGTAAGAGGATAGATCGCACATTTTTCTGTATAGCATCGGTTTGATGGTTGGTCTTCCTACACACTCCTATGTTATATGGCTCATCATCAAAGGAACAGGAAGTGGAGTTGCATCAGAGTTCTTCAACCTCAATCTGTCTGTTTGTGAGATTGGTAACTGTCTGAGCAGTTTGCTCTACATCCTTGATAACTGTATTTGGTTTCCACAACTCAAAATATTGACATGGTTTTTATTGGCTTTAAGCATCGCCGGTCATCCTCTGTTTCAGTGTCTGATCTGTGTTGAGCGTTACCTGGCAGTAGTTCATCCTGTAACCTTTCTAAAGTGCAATCCTCTCAGAAATAAAGTGATCTGCTGCATTGTGGTCTGAATAATCACTTTTGGCTCTTGCTTGTGTTGCATGTTTACTATAGTTTCATATAACGTTGTATATATGTGGTTTTACTCGATTGAGTTTGTACTCTTCTTCTACATCCAGTTGTTTTGTCTTGTGGCTGTTCTCAGAGCTCTGAAGCAGTCATGACCAGGAGAGAGAGGGAGAGAGAGAAACGAGGAAAACCACATGAAGAGACAAGCATTTTATCTCATTCTAATAACTACCGTGACCATGATTATTACTTATGTCCCTTTTATTATCTCAGGATTCTCTTTCATTCTTTCTCAACAGTTTATGGTGAACATTTTTTTCTTTTGGTTTGTCTTGTTTTATTCTGGCTGGTTTTGTTCAGCCTGTTCTTTATCTGCACCGGAGTGGTAAACTCTCCTGATTTGCTCTCCATTAAACATTACATTTTTAGCCTTACCAAGTTAAATTATTGAACCATTTTAATACATTAGGCAAAAAAATAAGTTATATTTTTTTAGTTTTCAAATTAATTTTCCTGTTCTTCCATGACATCAAAACATGGTAATGAGATTCACAGTTAACTCTATTTGCTTTATGTAATATATGTGTATATATATATATGTGTATATATATATATAATATATATATATTTTTTTCCCTCGATAAAGCAACTGTACTATTCCATTTTTCCATTTAATGGAATTGATTGTTTCTTTGGACTTGAAATCCTGCACATGTTTACTGTATGAATCCTTTAATACTACTAATAAAATTTGCATAGTTAATTAAATTAAGTTAGTTAAATGTGTTGAAACTGTGCAGACCAGGTTTACATTTATGAAGATTGCTTGAGATGACTGTTTTTGTCAGTTGATAAATGTTATTTGAATGTTGCTTGGTGGACAATTTCAATCCTAATTCAAAACAAGTCAGTCATGTTTGATGAAATTACAAAACATAACATATGAAAATATGGGTATAGAACAAAATCTCTCACATTTTATGGTTGTCAATTTTCATTTACAGCACGAATGTGAAAAAAGAGAGAAAAAAAAAGTTAAGCATTCAACATAATTTTCTATAGAGCTATTTTGATAAGGCTGTGTCTTTTTCGAAATAAATTTTAACTTGTAATATTTGCTATCTGGCATTTTATGTGACGTGTCAGATGAAATCATGAATATCCGTATATTTGTGACAGCTGTGAAGTCAGTCTACAGAAACACACCACAGAGATATACATCCATAGAGACTCAACATTCACTCTTCAGGTGACATTAATTTTATTGTTTTCAATTGAAAAATAGTCAACATTTTTGGTTGATTTAAGGTTGTATGAAGTTTAAAAGCCCATAATATGGTTTAGATATTAAATAGAGGGTTGAAATCTACTTGTTTTAAGTTTTTACGACCTATGGCTCCTAAAAGGAAACAAAGAAACGGACACACACGGATATCGAAAATACTCAAGATTATGTACAAAATAGGAAAACAAATGAGTACTAATGTTACTCTCAGTAAAGTCAGGGATGTAGAGTAAGGTGTATGCATGATATGTGATGTACTATGGCAGTGTACACAGTGTAACAGAGAAAAAATAAGAGCAACGGAAGCAAATAAAGTGAACCAAAAGAAGGGGCCCACAAAAAGTGTATTTGCGTCGTGCCTAACAACGCCCTTCAGCCGTGATTTATTCACGATACAGCACGGCCTCTCGTACCTTATTGCTTACTTAATAAATGGTTCACAGATGTTCACTTTACATTAAGGTTTCACAAGTTATTAACGTTTATAAATCATTAGTAAATGGTTTATTACATTAAGGTTCTCAGGTAGTAATAGAATTAAAATAAAATTAAAACTTTTGCAGAGAATCATGGGTAAGGTACGGAATAGATTCTGGTAAGAAACATTGGTAACACTTTAGAATAGGGAACACTTATTCACTATTAACTACTACTTTCCCCTCAATAAATTCCTAATTTGCTGCTTATTAATAGTTAGTAAGGTAGTTGTTAAGTTTAGGTATTGGGTAGGATTAGGGATGTAGAATAAGGCCATGTAGAATAAGTCATTAATATATGCTTAATTAATACTAATAAATGGCTAATATTCTAGAAATATGCATGCTAATAAGCAACTAGTTAAGATACCCTAAAATAAAGTGTTACCAAAACATTATAAGAAAAATGACACGAGTCATGAGATATAAATGAGAAAACCATAAATACAACACCTTTCAGTCTTGCTATAATAGTAAAATTTTTGCTGCATCATGAAATAAATCAGGAATCTGGTTTTGAGTGAAATAAGTATTAATAAATATATCTGTTAAGCATTTATAACATGTGAGTTAAAAATGGCTCACTATTTGGCAGGTATTACATCAAAATCACCCTTTTATTCATGCATTTATAACTGCTTATCAATTATTTGTAATGCATTTGTGAGTTTTTAGTCATTTATGAACACCTTTATAAACCCTTCATAAAGGGAACCTTAATGTAAAGTGTTACCGAAATTTGCATAGCAGGTGTTAAATGTGCTGCACCTGTGCAGACCAGTTTTAGATTTATGAAGTTTATTTGAGAAGATGTTTTTAACCAAAATAAGACTATATGATAGCAATCATTTTCGTCAGCCTAATATTGAAGTTAAGTCTCAGCTGATAAATGGTATTCAAATGTTGCTTGGTCAAAATAAGCCAGTCATGTCAGATGAACTTACAAAACAACATAAAACATGAAAACATGTTTATAGAGCATACTATTTTATTCTTCTTCAAGGAGATCTCCCTGCTCTTCCCTGTTTTATACTGTGCAATATCTCACATTATGTTTGTCGAAATGGTCCTTTAATGCATAGTAAATCAGGTGTTGTAAGTGTTCAACACATCATTGTCAACATGAAAATGCTCTATTGTTTTTGTTACAATTTTTTTTCAAATGTGTTTTTCAAGTTCATTTTTCACTTTTAATATTTGCATATCTGATGTTTTATGTGACGTGTATCAGATGAAATTGTGCATTTATATTCTTGTGACAGCTGTGAATTCAGTCCACAAAATACAGTACAGAAATTTATATACATCCAGAGAGACTGGATGCTCACTCTTCAGGTGAGTGAACATTTGATTAATTTAGTTGTTTTCACTTCAGTAACACGCTATAATTTTGCTGACATTATTATGTACTGTATAAGATTCATGAGCATGAAATATGGTTTAGTTATTAAAGGGGTGGTTGATTGATTGTGTTTATGGGGTGCAGTCTAACTTGTGTTAATGCTTTGCTTTTTATGTGTTAATGTATAAAGTGTAAACTATTTTTCACATAATTTAGCTTTATTCTACACTCTGTCCCTTCTCCGATGAACGCTCTGATGATTTCCTGTTTTTATGACGCCCCACCCTTTCGCTAAACCGCCTAGTGCAGTCCAGAAACATCACGCCCATCACCTCGGTGCATGTGCTCCAGTTGGATTGAAAACTGATGAATTGCATCATCAATATTGCTTATCAATTGGAGTCTGATTGAGACCCAGAGAATATTAGTGAAGAGGATCGCGCATAACCTGTGCATGCACGGCTCTTAGAGGACGTTTCAGAATTGTATGTTTCTATGTTCGTTGTTGTCTCATACTTTTAGGTACGCTGTTATTTGTAAATGCTACTGCTCATGTTAGCTTCTAATATGCCATTTCATCCTGATTAAAGCTTTAAAACAGTAGAATACATGATTACGATGTAACGTTTTTGTAACAGAAAGAACTGTTTGCCAGGAAGTATTGCTCATTACCACGTCAACTGCATGCACGTCCATGTTTAACACTTCTCGTAGCTATGTGAAAAATATCTATCTGTCTATACAAATAAAGTGTATAATTGGAACACAGTTCACTGATGGAGCTGATGAGTAATGATCTGATTAAGGGAGAGAGAGAGAGAGAGATGCAGAGCAGAGCGTGTGAAGAGCAGAGGGGGGCGTGAGGAACAGGATTAAGAACCGCTGCTTTAGAACATTGATTTTGAAACTTATGAATCCATTAGAATCTTTAGAAGACAGAATTGCGATTCATATATGAATAGGTTTTTTTTTGTGCACGCATAGTTTGGATGGCATTGCAGCAACTCTTCCTCTTCTCTAAAGCAGCGCAACATGGCCTCGCCCCCTCTGATGCATGTTCCCGGGGGCGGGGTTTATGTACATTTCAGGGTTTGTGATGTCACCAACCCGGTGTCCTGACATTTTATCCTACGCATCATATTGTCCTACCAGGGCTTACTGCACATGTGCACATCAATTTTGCGCCCTTTTTCTCACACTGAACAACAATAACTGTATTACTGTATTTGCATTACTTTAGGGTTTAGGGTTGGGGTAAGTGTAGATGTTAATAAAACACAATCTAATAGGTAGAAAAATTAATTTATTGTTAGTTTTCAGCCGTAGCTGTATCCCTTCTAGCCACAACCCCAAACAACACATAAATACTGTATTTGCAGTACTGTAGGGTTGGGGTAGGTGTAGACATAAATAAACCACAATTTGACAGGTAGCATTTTTCATTGTTGAATTGTACTACCTACTGTTTTAATGAGAGGTAGCAAAATCTGACAGGGTAGCACAAATCTACAAAACATAGCTAGTTGTAGTCCATATGAGCCATTATTGTAGGCATTAAACTGCCATAATTTTAAAAGACAATATTGAACTTTCAGCATTGTAACTTTGCAGATAGTGTATATGCTCAAACAGCAACATTACACACTAACTAATGTTAAAAAAGTGAAATCAAAATCAACCACCCCACACCACCCGGAATATTGTTTATTTGAATTTGGCGCTCTCTCGTGACGCCGCGTGACGCACGCTGTGACGCACCTGTCATCTGAGGGGGGCGCAACTTAGCGATCGCCTTTTTGCACAAATAACTCTTTTTCTTTCTTTTTTTCAACATTTACCATATGTGTGTGTGTGTCTTGTGTAGAACGTGACTGTATATGCATGATTTACATCTCTATAAACGCACATCAGCGTGTAATTACCGACTTTATGACGGCTGTCAATGACCAGCTATTATTGATGATGTGTGTTATTATCATCTCTATCGACGGACATCAGCGTGTGATTACTGACTGCAATCAGTGTGAATGTCTGGCAATATCAGTTTATCTCTGGCAGTCAGAGTATTGAGTATGTAGGCTACTACACACAAAGCAAATTCTTCTTTTTTTTCTTTTTTTCTTTTTTATTACTCAAATTATTCTTATTGTATTTTTAGTGCTCAAATAAATCACTTATATGATGTCTAAAATTCTGTCTATTATTTTATAATTGAAAAACTATGTATAATGACTAAAATAGTTTGTGGAATTCTTCAGTACATTTGGTGGTAATTTTCATCAAACAGGGGGGGTGGGGGACTAGAAATATTCTCAGAAAAATGATTGCATGAATCTCATTTTTTATGGGATCGTCTTCAAATATAAACTCATTAGACTTGTGACTTTCAACCCATTAATTTCTGGATTGCTCCAGGACTTATTTTATGTATTTGTTTATGAAATAAAAAAAACATTCAGTGTCGTAAAACATTTTCAAGGCACTTCAGTGTCTATAACTTTTTGTTTTTTTGAGCATTATCAACTCTGGATGATGGCTAGTAAAGCCTAGAGTGTCTTCTTTCCAAAGATACCTAAATTGTGTGTGTAGCACGTTATTGACAGGAAATGTTACCGTTTTAATATAGGTAGGTCATTTTCAGCTGTGAGGCCCAAAATGGGGGGTGCAGGCTAACAGGTTAAATAAAAGAGGGTTGAAATCTATTTGTTTTAAGTGATATATTTTAAAATTAATGTGCAAGACATTTAAGGAAAATATAATAGAAAGAATTTGATTATCCATGTAAACATATATGAAAGTTGGAAAAATATAGTTAGTTCATGTTTTGGAGTAATTTATTGGATTGTGTTTCTCTTATGCTATTTGGTTTTTGCAGAATGACTCAGTGCTATATTAAAGTGACCTGCAATAAAATTGTAAAACATACGATTCTGGAATGTTTCTATTTGGAATTTTGTGGAATTACATACTGTATGAAAAGACCTGAATCATTCATTTTTTTCCCCCCTTTGAGTTAGTGGACAGACGAAGAATCTGTCTTCAGCATCAATTTCCAGTTTGGTTGAGAGGATGAGCAACTCTACGGTGAACTTCACCACACCTGAAGCATCTACAAATCCCACAACTCATTCCTTTGGGCTAATGGAGAGTCTGGAAATGTGTGCATTCTGCATATGTTTCCTGTTTGGTCTCCCTATACACTCCACAGTTACATGGCTCATCATTACAGGAACTGGAAATGGAGTTGCATCAGAGTTCTTCAACCTCAATCTGTCAATTTGTGAGATTGGTAGCAGCCTCAATGCAATGTTTGGCATACTGTCAAGTTTCTTTTCAAGTTTCATAGCAATAACACATTTTTTACAAGGACTAGGGATCACTGGTCGTCCTCTGTTTCATTGTCTGATCTGTGTTGAGCGTTACCTGGCAGTGGTTCATCCTGTAACCTTTCTGAAGTACAAACCTCTCAGATATAGAGTGATTTGCTGCACTGCGGCCTGGATAATTATTCTTGGATCCTGTTTATTCTGCATCTTTATTTTAATCTCATTTAGCATGGTGCCATATGCATGGTTCATCTCAATACAGTTCCTTCTCTTCTTCTTCACTCAGTTGTTTTGTCTTGTGGCTGTTCTCAGAGCTCTGAAACAATCAGGACCAGGAGAGAGAAAGAAAGAGGAGGAAAACCACATGAAGAGAAGAGCATTTTATCTTATTCTGATAACAACAGTGATCATGATCATCCAATATGCCCCATTTACTGTCACGGGATTCTTTGTCATTCTAACTCAAAAGAGTTTTCTTGACTTTTGGTGTCCTGCGTTTCTTTGTTATCTACTGGCTGGTTTTGTGCAACCCATTTTTTATTTCCAGCGGGCTCGAAAACTCTTCTGCCTCTGTTCATCATCATAAAACAGGAAATTGTTGTATTTTACTTATATTTCTGAATTACTGGACCAGTTGATTATTTTTGAGCTGATTTGAATATCTCCAGAATTACAAGATGTTAAAATAAACATTTTAAATGCAATTTATTTCAAGTACAAAATTGTACCCTGCCTCTTTAAGAGCTTCTCAGTTAAAGTAACTTGAACAACCAATTAGAACAAGACAAGCAGAAAGATAGAAGAAAGACCAGTAAGACAAAACATATTTGTGGAGTATTTTATGAAGAAAAATATGTTTTAAGATAGAAAATATTGAACATTTGGAGATGAAATTGTTAATTTGATTTAGTAACTTTAACGGATATTGTATTTGATTTTACGAATGCACTCAAGATATGAATATAATAAAGATATGGGGGTGCTCAAATAAAACTATCGAGTGATGGTACGATACCGCAGTTCATCTCTTGTGTTTTTCAGAAATTGATTATTTAAATGTGACTTTGGACGGTGTTTTGCTGAGACTGTGTGATGGCAGTCCTGTGGCCTGCATGAAGCGAGCTGAACAAACACAGAGTAAGTTTAGAGCTGACAAAACCAAACAAATCCAACCTGGTTTAGGTCAGCTTGAAAAAATTTCTCTTAACTAAGGATTGATCAAGAGTTTGGGATTTGCAGCAAATTGAATAGACAATAACACGGAATAAAAAGAGTATAGGTTCACTTCTCGAAGAAGTGAAGAAGATTAACGGATGTTGTTATTAAAAATATACTGAAATTAAATGCATTTACAAGGCAGAAATAAACACTGCTGCAGCAGCAAAAGTTTAAGAAGGCACCAGAAGGAAAATGAATCACTTGAATTTAATAATTTACATAGTTTCACAAAGAGCTTGAAAAGAGAAACATACAAGTATTATAAGTATTACAAGTGTAAGTATAATTTAAAAAGTTTTATATACTAATGATTGTTAAAATATGAAAAATAAAAATGAAATTGTAATTGCCAGTTCATGTTATAATTATATGAATATATTATATGAATAATAAATCATTTTAATTAATATAAATATAATAAGTAGCCACAAAAGTTGGGCAATTTTGTCACTAAAATTATTTGACTGTAAACTGCTTTAATTTGAAGTGAGAGATATGGGGGTGTGGCTTTATTGCCTCAGATGTCACTTTGCTCACAGCTGATTGGTCCAGTTTGGGTTTGGAATTTCTAACCCAGAATAAAACCTACTCTTGAGCAGGGTAGCCATGTAGTGTAAGTTCTTGAGCCCGAAAACTCAGAGTTTGATCAAACTCAGTGTGAACTTGCCTGGGTAAAACCTGAAACTGGTTTTGTGCAATAAGCATCAGATGAGAAAGAGAAGGAAAACCAAATAAAAAGAAGCATTTAATCATAACCACTATTGCTGTTGTATTCATATTTGTCCCCTATAAAATCTCAGCATTCATTTTTTATCACTGAGGCATATTTCGTCAGCATAAAACAGACTGTGCAATCAAATATAAAAGCCATGTCAAATGCAGCTTCTGTTCCACCTTTGCAGTGTAAATATGTACTTTGTTGATGTTGAAAAGCATTTGAATGGTGACAGTCTATAGTACTGTGATATATCGAAGTAACTGGTTAAAAGTAAGTATTCGAATTTAAGTATTTTGAGAAAATTAGAAAAAAAAAAATCCCTAACAAAGGTAAACGATGCCCCTGGAAATCCATTCCTGAGGGCAAAAATTGCCCCTTAATAGTAACATTTCTGACCCTGCTTTTACTAATTCTTACTTTATTATTATTATTATTCAACTGAATTGACATTTCCCTCTAAATCAGAGTTTTTGTTGGTTTAGTGGTCATTAATTTCCTCAGTGAGTTCCACCTGACTTTGTTTCATGTGTGTTTGTCAGATATGGTTATTATGCTTGTTTGTGGTTTATTTGCTTTGAATATTTGCTTCCTGCTTCACCCAGTTTAATCGTGTTCCAGATTGAGGGTTGGGCACTGATCACCCTGTTAAGGTTTATTTTGCAATCGGCTCATCAGTGTTACAAATTACCTTCTCTATCATCCGATCGTTGTTGTTGTTGTGTGTGTGTGTGTGTGTGTGTGTATATATATATATATATATATATATTTTAATACATTGATTATCCAAGACTAGATTTATATATTTAAAAAAAAAAAAAAAATTGTATTAGAAATTTACATGAAGCATTTACAATGTATTTATGACTTAAAAAAAGATTACTACATTAAGATGTAAGATGTGTGAAGTACATCACCTAAAGGAAATGGTCTTTACATTAAATAGCCCATGCATGATGTACTTTTGGATCTGTGGCTTGAATGCATTCCTTTTGGCTTTTGAAATTGAGTAACATGGCCTTTAAATGCATTATTTCCACTTAATGTTTGCATATCTGAAGTACTGTCTGACGTTTAGAATATAAAATCACGCACAAAAGCATGTGATAGTGGTGAAGCCTAAACATTGAGACTGAACAGTCATAATTCAGGTGACAAACTTTTAATTCAGATCATTTTCTCCCGTTGTGCTGAGCGATATATATAATAATTCCATTGCTGTTGTCAGTCATACTATAGGGGTTATGGGGAATTTAGATGGATTGTTTATTGTATAAAAAGGCGTCTGAGTTCTGTTGTTGTCATTGAAGGACTTACTTGAAGTAATTAACGTGAAGCACAATATTTTGTTTTAATCAATTAAAATTACGGTCCCACTTTATATTAGGTGGCCTTAACTACTATGTGCTTACATTTAAATTAATCATTTGATACAATGCACTTATTGTGTACATACATGTTTTTACATTGTACTTTTTAATTTTAAAAATACCTATATGTAGTTACATTTGTAATTAATTTCTGTAATTACTTTTATAATTACACTGTTGACCCATTCCTTACACCTTAACCCACCCTTAAACCTATCCATACCACCAAACCTGTCCCTACTCGTATCCCACCTCAATAGCAGCAAAAGTGTTTTGCAATACAATATGACCACAATAAGTACATTGTACTTATTTTTTGATCTAAGTACATAGTAGTTAAGGCCACCTAATATAAAGTGTGACCAGAATTACTGTATAGTTTGCATAGCTTTAATTTTTAGTAGTTATTTTATCTTCACTGGTTGTTACCACTAACCTAAACTTTTGTATTTGCACTTCTCTCTTGAATACCCAAATTAACTATGCAATGAACATGACGCATCCAACCTCACAATATCTATATTTAATGAAATTGGCATCTTAGAACTTAATGTTTTTGGCTTCAGTTTCATGATTGATCTATACCTACAAAAACTTTTGTGATCTTCAAAATTGCATCACACTTCTTCATCCTCAGTCACTCTGTTTGTGGGCTCTTTTTCTCTGTGAACTCTTTGCTCATTTTTTCATGGAATTGTTTGTTTTCAAGTCTACTAGCATTGTTAAATTGTTAATTTGTGTGCTTCAGTTCACACTGACTATATTATGAGAACAGAAAGCGATGTTTTAAAGATTGACCGGCACATATGACTGTTTTGATTAATCAGTTGTTAAAAATGTGACATGGATCAAGGCTATTGCTAGATTTGGTATTGCTAGGTTTACCTCGGACATTGCTGGTAGTGAGGTCACGATGACTGCTTTCAAGTATGCAAGTCAGAAAACCAAGATGAATGTGACATTTCTTGCACAAACAATAGTTTTCAAGTTTCCAAGTTGGAATTTCAACTTGATGGGCAATTTCATTTAAAACTTGATTTAAAAGTACAGTATTTACATATATTTAAGGCGACTAGGTGACCAAGTGGTTAAGGCAATGGACTACTAATTCACTGTGCTCTGCATGCTTAGGTTCGAATAAATGTTTGCATAAAAGTACTAAGCTGTACCTGTGGATGTACTTTTGCATCTGTGGCTTGAATGCATCTGAGACTATTGGCTTTTGAATTTGAGTACCATTAAATGGTACCACAAAAACTGAACACTATAAAACACATTATTTCCACTTATTTTTGCATTGCTGATGTACTGTGTGATGGTTAGAATATAAAATCATGCACAATTACATGTGACAGCTGTGAAGACTGAGCATTCACTCTTCAGGTGACAGATTCCTCTTTTCAATTCAGATCGTTTTCTTCTGTTGTGCTGCGTGACACAAAACAATGCCATTGTTGTTATTGTGTTTCAGGAAGCATGGCACTGTGATAAAAACAGCATGATCAGTTTGCAGTGAATGCTGCTCCATCTCTGCAAGTACGAGTTTGAGTTTGAGTTGCTTTATAATGTACATTTGTAATGTACCAGACGCCTTCCCTTCTCAAGTCAAGTCAAGTCAAGTTGAGCTTTATTGTCATTCTGCTACATGTGTGGACATATAGTGGAACGAAATGTCGTGTCTCGCAGGACCACGGTGCTACATACCAGTTAAACATACATAAACATCGCAAGTATAAGGAAAATAATAGAGCTATACAACAGTTAACCGTCTGACTATACATATACTATAAATGCTATAACTACTATACATAGTTGACTACACATACACAAACTGAGACTGTACAAAAACTTTACATACATACTGTACATGAAATTGTGCAAAAGAGATATTTGTACATAAAATTGTGCAAAGAAATATATTTTGTACATTAAAATGTTGTGCAGAAGAGAGATTTGGGGGAAGCAGCGCATAGTGCAAAATGATTTTGTAGTGCAATGCACAAGTAAACATATATTATACTATTGAGTCTTTGTAGCAAGGAGTGATTATAGAAAGTGTCTAGTGTGCATATAGTGGGATGAGTGCGTTACTACAGGTGGTTTGTATAGCCCACTCACCTGTGTGTAGCACACTCAGAATTGCACTTAGGAAAATTGTCAACAGTTTTAATGAGTTGAGGGGAGGGGGCTGAGGTGTTCATGGTTTCAGAGGGGGACAGGGAGATTGGAGTTAAGAGCTCTCACAGCCTGGGGGAAAAAGCTGTTGAGCAATCTGACAGAGCGAGCTTTGATACTCCGGTACCTTCTACCTGATGGCAGGAGCTGGAAGAGGTTGTGGGAGGGATGGGTGGGGTCCTTCACGATGCTTGAGGCCTTGCTGGAACATCGTGCAAGGAAAATGTCCAGGATTTTCTCCTAATGAAAAGTGTTCATCAGCCTATTGTCCAACAAAAGAGAACTTTTATTAACTTATTTTACTTCATGTCAGTTGAGTGTTTGAAATAACATCCTTTTTGTGATCTAATGTGGCTTCTTATTATAGAATGAGACATAAAATGTTATATATATATTTGGCTCTTGTTTGTTTTGCATTTTTATTTTCATGTATAAAATCAATCGAGTGTATATATGGTGGTTCTTGCTACAGTTCCTTCTCTTCTTCTCATCTAGTTGTTTTATCTTGTGGCTGTTCTCAGAGTTCTGAAGCATTCAAGACCAGGAGAGAGGGAGAGAACGAGAAGAGAAGAGCATTTTATCTAATTTTAATAACTACTGTGAGTATGTTTCTCCTATATGTCCCACTTGCTCTATCTGGATTATTATCTGCTCTAACACAACATATTTAACTATTTTGGTTTGTGATGTGTTGCCTTTTTTGTTCAGCCTGTTCTTTATCTGCATCAGACTGGAAAACTCTCCTGCCTCTCTTTCTAATAAAATCTGCTAATGCAATATTTTACTATTTAAACTGTCTTCTACTGTTCAGTTTATTTAGAAATGTTCAGGACCTCAAACTGACCATGTTTTCATGAAAACCTCATGAAGTTGGTTGTGTGAATGTCCAGAGAGTGCAGAGACAAAGAAGCCCAAATATGTTTTGATTAATTGAACGTTTTGTCACTCTTTTGTAATAATGTTATTTTATGCCTGTGCTATTATTCAAAAATTTGGAAAATATTATTAATGAGTATGATATAATGTACATGTATTATTGTATCCTAATTTCTCAATGTCGGCTCTTTCAAAATCTTATTTTTTAACAGTGTAAATATTTGCATAGCAGGTGTTTGATGTGAGCCACCTGTGCAAGACAAGTTTCAGATTTATATTCATGTGCCAATTTCTTTAAATATTTGACTCACAGAACTTTTTGATGTGATTGATCTCCAAATATGGTGATCCCCTTGTGAAAAGGGCAGGCTTATACATTACAATAGATAAAAAATAAAATTAAATAAACAAACAAACAAACAAACAAATACATACATACATACATACATACATAGATAGATTCCTGTGACAGCTTTGAAGTCAGTCTACAAAACATAGCATATAATATAATATAATAATATAATATAATATAATATAATATAACATAATATAATATAATATAATATAATATAATATAATAAGTTGGGTAACACTTTAGAATAGGGAACACTTATTAACTATTAACTACGACTTTTCCATCAGTAAATTCCTAATTTGCTGCTTATTAATATTTAGTAAGGTAGTTGTTAAGTTTAGGTGTTGGGTAGGATTAGGGATGTAGAATAAGGTCATGTAGAATAAGGCATTAATATGTGCTTAATTACTACTAATAAATGGCTAATATTCTATTAATATGAATGCTAATTAGCAACAAGTTAAGAGACCCTAAAATAAAATGTTACCATAAGTTGTTACCTGAACAGCCAAACTGATTATACTTAATGTTATGCAGCAACTGAATTTATGTGTTTATGTTGTAGGTGGAAATTGGATGGTAGACAGATTTGTTAATCTCTGTTATTTTGTGATCTATTCCTACAGATCAAAGTTCCTAAATTCTGGAGCTTTTGTGGCCCAGACAAGCGAAGAGAGAATGAACTCCATCACACCTGACTCGTACTGACTCGGGCTGGAAAACTCTCCTGCCTCTGTTCCTCATAAAACCTACTATAGTGATATTTTAAAGTCATGGGACAATTTTGAATGTGAAAGATTTTATGTCATGAACCCAGCAATCCAATTAGTTAGTTTATCCAATAAATCTATTTCGTTATATCTAAATGCTTGGTCTTAAAATGTGCAGATTCAAAAATCAGCTTATATGTTTGTAATTTTGTTACAGAATAAAATATCACATATCACACAAACAGCAGTGTGTCTTTTGTATATGACTTATCACAGGCATGTTTATCATAACTGCAAGTGTGATATTTACAACTTTTCAGTAACCAAGATGAGAGTAACTTATCTGTCTACGCACAATATTGCTAGTTATTTTCTAATTTGCTTTGCCAAACTTTCAAGTTATAAGGTCAGGACACATTTCAAGTTGCATTTTGAGAAATAGATGACCACAGCACGCTGAAAACAAAGATAGGTTGAATCAGATATACGTTACCAAACTCACTGCCAGTGGTCCATCATAAAGTCTAATCCGTGTATGCGCATTTAAAACACAAAGTCTTAACATAATTTAGTGATCTTCTTTTTAAAA
>JAFVLL020017556.1:0-25261 GCA_021397915.2 Tor tambroides | reverse complement strand
TCAAAACATGTGCATGCACAATTTACTGCAACAGAAAATAAGAAATGAAACTCTCTATTGATACAAATCAGCATCTGATGCAATTCCACTTTACCATCATTTTTGAGTCACAGTTTTGTCACATATATATCATGAAACTACTATTCTAGTTGTGCTCAGTCAAAAAACATAAAGAAATTACATTTTTGGGTAACTTTCTGAAGATTAGGATGTGATAGTGCTAGAAAGGTTAACTCGTGGTTTCATTCAAAAGTAACACCTATAAGATATGAGAACTTGATTCTGATGTTTGAAAACGAAATTGGTTTAGGTCTGAAACTATACTTTCTCTTGAACTGTTTTTTTTTTCCACACACATGCGAAAAAGAAAAGTAGATGTAGACATATTGGACTGGTGAAGACAAACCAGCAACCACAAAAAAGCAAAAGAAGACGACATGACATCATTCCACTGAGGGGAAATGCCACTCCACAACCCCTCCTCTTCCCTGATAATGTTTTTCGTTCTGTTTGTCTGACATCTGAAGACATGCATATTGCACAGTTTGTTGCATGTTTGAAAAAAAAAAAAAAAAGAACTAATGAGGATAGATAAATTGGACTGGAATGAGCTGGACAACATTCTATCCATATCTTGGCAGTGCTCTAGTGACCACCAGTTACCACCTTAGTAACGTCTATCTACAGTATCTATTCATCTATGAAATCTTAAATTCTGTATAAATGCTTAATGCTTTTACAATGTTCTTGAAATTTCAGGCAACACGTTCAAAGTCCTTTCTTAGTTTTGCTTACTATAGTTCAACTATATTTGTACAAGGCTATATTTTACTGCAGACAATGTGAGAAAGATTAAAAGCCTTGACATTACCTAATTCTTTCTGCTCCAACAGGATCCTGAAGTAGCCAACCCATCTAAGCCTCTAATGGAATTTTCACCAGACTGTAAGTCAGAATTTTGAACCTTTTTGACTTTTAAGAGTTCATCTTATGTGTATTGAGTTAGTACAGTAGCCACATAAACTATTCGGATACTTAAGTCCAATATCAATATATTTTCATTATACAGCAAAATTTAAGAAATATACCCAAGTCTTCAGTGTCACATGATCCTTTAGAAATCATTCTAATATGCTGAGTTGCTGCATTACTTTTCTGTCTGCTTGTTGACAGGGAAAGACTCAGACATGGTGGAGAAACTCCAGTGGAAAACATTGCATGAGGTTTTTATCAAGGGAAAGGAACAGCTGTTGGTGAACAAGTATGGCCAATATTTCCTGTACCTGCAGGTTACCCTTGCCTCTCATGAGAAAGCAAACCATACAATCACTGTGGAATCAAAAAACAGACAAGCGATTTTAAAAGGTCTTATCAATGGATCAAACCTCTCAACTGTCTTCATGGCTAAAGGCATTTCCCTCAATAGCGGAGATACTCTAACTGTGACCTGCCAGCCGAAAGCCAAAATCCAGACCTCGCACGCTGAAACCTACCTGGGTGTGATCAAGCTTAATTCATCCTGAGTCTAGAACAAAGACTGAAATGGATTTGTGACAGTATTGAATGTGGACTCCCTCTGCACTGAACTGCTGGGTTTTGAAGTATACACTGAAGGCAGTGTACGACATGTTAGCTTTTTTAATTTATTTCTTAAAGTGACATCTCCAAAGCTCTCTGCCTTTATTGCACTATATTTAAGCTTCTCCCCACTCAATGGATGAAGAGTCACTGAATGTCCATGTGTGGCCCAATTGATTGTTACCAATGTAAAATTGGCACCCTATTGATGCACTTTGTATACATGTATGTATATATATATTTGTGTGAAACTGACCCTTTGCTGAAGCTCTGAATTGTTCCAAATGTTTCTTCAACACACTCACTTTGGTATTACGAATACCTTAGTCCACACTACAACATCTGAGTCAATAGAAAATTAAATAAGATTAAGTTAGTAACATTCATTTAGCAAATATTTAACATGTTTATAATTATAATCAACACACCGTTTCTGCAGCATGAACATGTCAAGATTTATTTAAAGAGAAAGGGCAATAAACACTGCTTGTTTTCTCTTTTGGCATCTGTGTCAGTATTTTAAGCTCCTCAACAACAATATATCTGGATAATTTCTGCAATTTCTTGAAACTAGCCAAACACACAAAACCACCACAGAAATAGAAAATATCAAGAGCTGGTCTCAAATGGCAGATCAGCGACAGCTGCTAGTTGCAGCAAAGCTGAGGACTTAGCAAAGGGTCAAGTGCACACAAAGGAAAGTATCAGAATACCTCCCTTCAACAAAGCAAAAAACTAAGGCTGAATTCAGAATGGCAGACTTGCATACTACAAGTATTACAAGTAATGGTTCAACCAAAAATGAAAATTCTGTCATCATTTACTCACCCTCAAGTGGTTTCAAACCTGTAAGTGTTTGTATCTTCTGTTAAACATAAAAGATATTTTGAAGAATGTGGGTTGCTTGTCCCCTTTGACTTCCACTGTGTTTTAATCCATACTATGGAAGTCAATGGGGACCAAAAAATGTAATGACCCACATTCCTTAAAAATATATATATTCTTTTGTGTTTAACAGAAGAAATAAACTCATACAGGTTTCGAACGACCTTGATGACAGAATTTCCATGAACTAGTATGGCAGAGAGTAGTATGCTGCTATGCTATTTCCAAGTTTTCGCTATCAAAGATGTCACTGGTCAGGTGGTATATTAAGAGTGGCAAGCCACTGAAAGAGTATATACAATGTGTATGTGTGTTTTCTTGTTTGTTTGTTGTTGTTTTTAATTCCTTATTTTGTCATATTTATCTGTATTTATGGCTGCTGATTATACAGAGGCAGCAAAATATTTTTAGCGTACTCAAAAGTCTATGAAAGTCATTGGTTTAAACTAGAGAACAAATATCCAACCAAGTGGCAATTCTTTAAACAAAAGACATGTTGAAGCAAAACATTTCACAAAAATAACTTTGCTAATTCTAAAACAATAGTATACTCTTTTAGGACAGACATTTATAAGAATAAAGTGCTACTTTATGACAGTCAAATGTAACTGGATCATGTTAATGTAATGAACAACACTTGTAGATACTCTGACCCATTTGCGTGAAGCTGATTTCATACACCCACTAAAAGTATCTTGACACCAGCTCAATTCATAAATTGCTCAGAAAAGTGAAAGTAATTCTGAGAAAATCTCTAGCTTCCTTTGTATGCAGATACCACTGGTTTGAAAGGTTATTTAACGTAGAGGGTTAAAGACCTTCATCTAAGATTCTCAGCCAACCCAACAATCTGATATAAAAAGCTACATCTTCTGTTTATAACAGCAACAAAATTTCAGCTAAAATTATTTACATCATATGATGCCTATTCGGTCATTAGTTGGACATTCTTGGACATTTGAATAATTAGAAATGTCATGAACATTATCAAAAGAAAATTCTATGTATATATATATCTTTTCCACAGACCTCTATCTGGAATCTAGTGACATTGTAAAGACCCAAGTCAATTTTTGGACTCACTAAATATGGCTGAATTGATGTTTTGCTATAGCCTATTATTGTCCTAAGATCTCCTTTCAAATAAAGTTACTCATTTTTTGCAGGTCTGACTGTATATTATAGGTATATCTGACAAAAAATGAGCTTATACAGTGTAAGGCAATTGTTGGAATAAACAACTACATACTTTCTGCCAATGTCTTATGCATTTGTTTGCTTTGTTTTAATTGTTTTTTGTGATGACTCATTTATACTGGTGGTAGACTGCTGATATGCTTACAAGAACGAGACAGACAATGATAAGACTTTCCATCGAGGTGGGAGTGAGGGGGCAGAAACACAATTTCACAGCAGTGACTCATTTCCATGAATCCATCAGCAAACATCTTGAGTTAGCTGTGGGTTTCAGTATTGACATGTGTTCAATAATTATCTCAAGTTTGTATGTAATTTAATCATAACCTGGCACTAAACTGAACCAGATTTGGTTACCTCTGAGCCTTGTGTTATGGTCTTGTCATGCATCTCCTAGATCTCGAAACCATAGTGTCATCATTCTGTGTTACTGTGACATCATGTTTTGATGACTCAATAGAGGGACCCTCTTTCTGAAAAGAAAGTGAAAGGGTGCGTAAACCATAACATCATCTCATCTGCTGCTTTCGAGGAGCCCCATATGAGTTAATCCGGACCTACGTCTTTTCACACGCTCATTACCTCACATTACCTCCACAGTTTAAAAGGCCTGAATATGAACTCCACTATAATTGTCTCATCAAAACCTCTTTAGTGATGGGTAAGGATGTTTTGTGTTTCATTTCTGCTGATTTACTCTGACTCTACAAGAAAAAGAGTGGAGAACGGCATGCTCATTCTTGCTTTTTCCTTGAGGAAATCTTGTAAAAGCCCAAATATACTCAAGAGATCTAGTCAACATCCAAATTTGAATAAAACATAGCATGCCAATTGTTGACAACCATATAAACATTATGCTATTGTATACTTTCACAATGCTATCTAGATACTAGTCAGCTTGCTGATAATTCAGGTATTTTGGTCAAATAAATGGTGTTCTTGCTGTGTAAAATACATACCCCTTATGAAAATCAAGCGTAGTTTCATTGTAGTAAAAAGTGTAGTAAATAACCTTTTTTTTTTTTTTGAGTACCATTTGTATAACCACAGTTTTTAAACTATGGTTAGTGTAGCAAAACCATGGTTAATTTGTGGTTACCATGGTTTAACTACATAACTATCATGCAGCAAATGGTTGTTTATATATTTGAATACACAACACTGTAAGAGTAAGAATGTTGTGGGGGAAAAAATTAATACAACGCTACAGATGGTTTCTCCTCTGCCATGTTTTATGTTTATGGTCCCCCAACTCATTTGCAAGTTTCCCAGTTGAAAATATGTTTTAATTTAATTTTAATTTACGAAAATTCCAAAAGCACGAGGGCAGCATAAGCCTTTTTTTTCTTTCATTTATTAGCTGGGCCACAAGGTGGCAATGCTGGCCCAGGTGGTTGTTTCACAAACATTAAAAAAAAAAAAAAAAAAAAATGGAAGACAGAGTAACAACAAACGACTGAAGGGAACAACAACAATAGAGCGCGATACAAAGATATTTACACAGCAAAGAAAGTTTCATCGGCCATACCTTCTGAAGAGAAATGGCGCAGACACTGGATAAAGATAACTTTCAGTTGCGCATGTGTGGACCCACGCGTTGGCGCACGTTGTTAAAAGGAACGACTGAAGTTTGCTCCAAACTGAGGTAAACTTTAGACATTCGTACAGCAGGCTTACCCTCTGATTTACAATAATTATTTTTTGTTTTCTTTCCAAAAAATAGCCAAAAGTTTATTGAATATATTCATTGTGTTGTAACTACACAACTTTGTTTTCCCTTCGCCATACCCTGAAAAAAAAGTAAAAATGTTCTTTAACATAACAGAATCGACATAAATACATTAATGGCAGCGGCTGTTTGCACTAAGTGTAAATAGCGATAGATGCTATTTACACTAAGTGCAAATAGCATCATTTTTTTTAGCGATAGATACTATTTACACTAAGTGCAAATAGCAATGGATTCTCTTTACAACAAGTGAAAATAGCAGTATTTTTTTAACGATATGCTATTTACACTAAGTTCAAATAGCTATAGATTCTACTTACACTATGTTAAAATAGCAAGATTTTCGGCTGTTTATACTATTTATTGCAAACAGTGGCAATTATCTGCACCTCAGTATAGTACATTATAAAACAGTATGCAATAATAACGTATTGTGTAAATTATAATTTTAATTCAAATTATTAAATGGATGCCACCTTATTGGGACAATAAAGCCCTCTCTACACTTACCATAAACCTACCCGATACTTTTATTTTCAACTTTTTGATTATTTCCTTCATTTTTATTGAAAATAAATGCCTTTGACCTTGACTGCTGTCAGAGAATGTGCAAAAATTAATAATAAAAAAACAAAAACTGTTTTATAAAGCTAAATTAGCAAAACATGTTTATCAGTTTTTAATGTTGTTCTTTCCATGTGGATAAGAGCTAAAAACTGTGGAATAAATTGTGGAAAACTTAAATATTAAACTGAATGAACAGCTTGAATTTGGCTGAGCTCAAATGAGACTGGCTTCATGACAAGGTCTTTGATAATCCTACGCATTAATAATACTGCATACAGAGAATCGGGGAAACCAATAGTGCTAATTCTACAGGTTTACATCCCATCTTTCCTGAGTGGGTGTTCCTCTTTTCTTTTCTTTTCTTTTCTTTTCTTTACTTCTTTCAAGTTTTTATGTGACTGTTCCCCCTGAATCGGAAAAGGCCAATCACCTTCATATTAGCCACCAATAGGTCCATGATGCTAATTTTACAGCCCACTCTTGTCAAAATCAGCCGTTATCCACCTCCACAGGACGAGGAAGAAGCGCAGAAGCATTTCCGCTGTGTGTGCTTCTGCTGCTGAGGGGAATCTTGTCTTCAGTGACGTCACCCGGACATTCATCAGCTTTTTTTCACATCTCATAATCTTTGTTTTCCTGAGATCACTTTCCTAACTTCTTTCTCACCCTATGTTGCTGAAAATGAAATTGAAATATGCTAATTTAATGCTTTTGTGTCTCGTTTTGATTGGTGGTGTATAGAGAAAAAATACTCTCAGTATTCATTTCACACATTTCATTTTCCTTTATTTGAACTGTCTCTCACCAGTCGCTGCGCACTCAAAAAAACAGTAATTCAACAATGCATCTTTGTCATATCACAAACAGTAGTCAGGCAGGGGGTGAAGAGGCCCTGTCACTTGAACTCCCATATTTTGGCAGCAGAGGGCGCTGTTTTACTAACTGATTAACATTGAGCAGTTGGACTATTCTTAAATGCTCACCCTTGTATTCTAATCCCTCCAGAGTGAGCACTTCAACGAGATGAAGGGTGTAAGGGAACAAAAAAAAACTGTTCCTGGGAGACCCCAGGAAAACTGGAAGACCCCTCCACATCATCTCTCCAATCCAATTAGGGTTTAGCAAATCGAACCTGCACAAAGAGTCATGAGAGTGAAGTGTGCATCAGTTGTACCCTTCCAAATCCTTCATGCTGGTTTGGTCTGGCCAGAGGAGAACTGGCCTCCCGACTGAGCCTGGTTTCTCCCAAGGTTTTTTTTTTCTGTCACCGATGGATTTTTGGTTCCTTGCCACTGTCACCTTTGGCTTGCTTAGTTGGGGTCACTTAATTTCTGGCAATTGTGGACTTGATTGCACAGATGCTGTTTGAACTGAACTGAGCTGGATGATGACATCACTGAATTAGTGATTAACTGACTTTAACAGAAAAATTGAGTGTTCACTATTGTCCACTATCAACACACTATTTTCCTGTTTGATACTGTAAAGCTGCTTTGACACAATTTGTACTGTGTAAAGCAGTATATAAATAGAGGTGACTTGACTTGACTTCTGATGGGCTTGTTTTTGTAGCAGCCAAGTTTCAGCACTTGTTATGGATTGACCATTCAATAAAGCAGCCACAATTGTTCTTGCTCTAAAGTATCCTTTGGTGGTGGATTTATCCCATTTGGAATGCAGCAATGGACCATCCGTTTGAATTTTTTTTTATAAAATGATAGTGCTGTCAAACAATTAATCATGATTAATCGGATCCAAAATAAAAGTTTTTGTTAGTGATGCACCGATCATGATTTTTCATGGCCGATTCCGATACCGATTTTTTACAAGCAAACTGGCCGATTCCGATACCAATTTCCGATTTTTTTTTTCCGCTTCAGCGAGCGCAGGAAAGCGGCTCTTATTTGTGCGCCAGTAACGTTACACCAATGGCTGTTCGCTTCTTGGTATCTGTTTTTCTGTGTTTGTTGTGCTTGTGCCGACTGTCTTCCACACAAATGACATGTTCGCGAATGATTACAATTAGGGATGCACCGTCGACATTGGTATCGCACGTCCACATTGATGCCTCCTGTACTGCACTGTAGGTTTCAAATGCTCCATACCAAACGCCGATACCACACAGCATGTGATAAGGGCCATATTCAGACAAAGAAATACAGGACAATGAACGCCTCAGGTTACGTATAACCATGGTTCCCTGAAGGGAACGAGACGCGCACGGAATGTTAGGAATCTTCCAGCGTGACCTCTCCGCTCTGAATCACATGTGTAATCTGTCCAATGGAAGGGCGACCACGTGGCGGGTGATGTAATCGGGCCAGGAAGCATGCTAAAAGCACGTGGCATAGGAACCGCGTCAGCTTCTAGGAATGAAGCAACCGCTCACAGAGATGCCGGAAGTATGGCCTCGAGCGCAGCGTCTCGGCTCCTCTAGGGAACCATGGTTACATACGTAACCTGAGACGTTCCCCTTCAGGAACTCGAGCTGCGTCGAAACGCTATGGGAACGAGATGCCCACGCCGCCGGACTTCCAAATCCCTGCCCTGTGTGTATCCCTCAGGAGCACAACGAGGGCGAGAGAAAAAAGGGCCACGAGTGGCTAAAGTGGGCGGGGCCTGCGTCCCAAAGGCCAACTTCTGAGAAGTGAGTCTTGATCCCCAAGAAGGGGGAGAGCAGAGGACTCGAGGCTATGGAATAGCATCCTGTTCCACCACATAGCATAGGCTCTCTGGCCGGAGGCCTCAGCCTCTGTAGGAAACATGTACTAGGGGGTGTGTAACCACTGAAAGGCCACCGAGAAGGGCGCGGTAGGCTGGTATAGCCGCCACGTAGACCCTCAGGGTGGAGTGGGTTAACCCTGCGGAGGATTAGGCCTGCCCGAACCCCAGAACTGTACCAATCGGGCAGTTGGCTGGGTCGAGCTGGCAACCTCCGCACCATGAAGTGACACTTCACTTCAGGCGTACGTTTCCTCGTAGAGGGAGCTCTGGATTGGAGGATGGTCTCAGCAACCTCGGTTGAGAGACCGGAAGCTATGAGCTGCGCCCCCTCAGGGGCCACACCCACAGCTTCCATAACTCCGGGCGGGGGTGAAAGACCCCTGCCTGTGAGAGGAGATCCCTCCTGACGGGAATCTCCCGTGGAGAGCCGTCAAGGAGAGAAATCAGGTCCGAGAATCATACTCGGCCCGGCCAGAACGGTGCTACCAGTAGTAGACTGACCTCGTCCTGGCGCACTCTCGCCAGAACTCCCGGGAGCAGAGCAATCGGGGAAAAAGCATACAGACGAAGCCTCGGCCAAGTCTGCGCCATAGCATCCAGTCTCAGAGGAGCTGGAGGAGTCAGAGAGAGAACCAGAGGGGACATTGCAATGTCTCCTGAGTCGCAAAGAGGTCCACCTATGCCTGGACAAACACTCTCCATATCTGCTTCACCACCTGGGGGTGAAGCATCCGTTCCCCGGGCCTCGGCCCCTGTCTCGACAGGATGTCTGCTCCCATTGCGCACCAACACATGGTGATCTCTTAGGTCTGGGAGAAAGTGTTTGAGTGCTCGAAACATGGCCAGCATCTCCAGGCAATTTTTGATGTGCCACAAGAGATGGCGACCACTCCACAGACCGCGGGCAGGGTGGCCACTCATGACCACTCCCCAACCGGTGAGGGATGCATCCGTCGCTAGCGTTACGCGGTGACTAGGAGCTCCCAACACTGGGCCCTGAGACAAGAACCAAGGTTGTCTCCACATAGGCACATAGGCACATAAAGCACATAGGCATCGCCGCGTGACCTTGATCATGCGAAGTGGGTTTCCCCTCGGGGAGAACCCCTTGGTTCTGAGCCACCACTGTAGGGGTCTCATGTACAGCAGGCCAATAGGTATCACGTTGGACGCAGCTGCCATCAGACCCAGCAGTTTATTAAACTGCTTGACAGTGAGTGACTGGCCTTCTCTCACTCTCTTGACTGACGTTAGGATCGACTCAATCCGAGCAGGGGACATGCGTGCCTGCATCGTGGTCGAATCCCACACGACGCCTAGATAAGTGGTTCTCTGTACTGGAGAAAGCACACTTTTCTTGGCATTCAGCCTCAACCCCAGCTCTTTCATGTGGGGTGAGAGTGCAAGGCAAAAGGGAAGAACCCGATATTGGTAAGGGATGGCGCTTGGGAGGGAGCGGCATGCTCATAGGTGACCCTCATAGTGAGGGGAGCAACGCCAGCTCGACCAACAAGGAGAGCTCGGAAGGGAGCAGCATGCTCATAGATGACCCTCTATAGTGAGGGGAGCAATGCTAGCCCTACCATGGCAGAGCTCTGGAGAGCGGAGAACCTAACTCTCAGCATGAGAGGGAACTCAGACGCTCAGCAGGGAGCGGCATGCTCATAGATGACCCTCTATAGTGAGGGGAGCAATGCCAGCTCGACCAACATGGAGAGCTCAGAAGGGAGCAGCATGCTCATAGGTGACCCTCTATAGTGAGGGGAGCGATGCCAGCTCGACCAACAAGGAGAGCTCGGAAGGGAGCAGCGTGCTCATAGGTGACCCTCTAAGGTGAGGGGAGCAATGCTAGCTCGACCAACAAGGCCTGCGATTCTGTAGCTTCTCTCTACAGTGTGCAAGACCCACTGAGACACATTGGCAGTAGTTTCCACGCTGCCAAGTAGTCTACTAAGGGAACCAGTCTCTCAAGGCTGGCCTCTGGTATACTTAGAGCTAATAGCTCGGTGCCCTGAAGTGGAGGACCGGCAGGAGACGGTCATAAATCCTGGACCATAGCATCAGGACTGCCTCAGCTGAAGTCTCCTATTGAAACGACGGTCCTCAGACCTGCGTCATTTCTAGGAAGACTAAACTGATAGAACCAGAGCCTGCTCAGGCAGGGCCCAATGAGACGAGCTTTGGCAGGGGCTCCACACCGCCAAGTGTCTATTGAGGGAACCAGTCTCTCGAGACTGGCCTCTGGTATACCTAGAGCTACTAGCTCGGTGCCCTGAAGCGGAGGACCGGCAGGAGACGACCGAACTGGCTGCTCTAGAGGCCCCCGAAGGGGCGGCAAGCTCCTCAGCTCCGCTACGTTTCCGGGCGGAAATAACTGAGGGAAGCGCTCGCTGGAGACCGCTGCGCCCTGGAACTCTGGCAGGGTTAGCAGACCGACCTCCTGAGGGCACTGAGGAGAGACGGGCATCGTGTAATGCGATGTACACCGCTCCTCCCCAGAGGGGCCGACCCTCAGAAGTCCTGGCCCATGGGTAACAGGACTACCTCAGCTGAAGTCTTCTATTGAAACGACGGTCCTCAGACCCACGTCGACTCCTAGAAAGACTAGGCTGGTAAAACCAGAGCCTGCCCAGGCAGGACCCAATGAGACACGCTTGGCAGGGGCTCCCTCACTGCCAAGTGCTTACTAAGGGAACCAGTCTCTCAAGACTGGCCTCTGGTGTGCTTAGAGCTGCTAGCTCGGAGCCCTGAAGCGGAAGACCGGCAGGGGATGGCCGCTCTAGCTGCTCTAAAGACCCCCGAAGGGGTGGCGAGCCCCTCAGTTCCGCTACGTGTCCGGGCGGAAGTAACTGAGAGAAGCGCTCGCTGGAGACCGCTGTGCCCTGGAACACTGGCAGGGTTGGCAGACCGATCTCCTGAGGGCACTGAGGAGAGACGGGCACCGTGTAATGCGGTGTACGCCGCTCTTCCCCAGAGGGGCCGGCCCTCAGAAGTCCTGGGCCATAGGCAGCAGGACATATCAGCCGAAGACTATCCAGCGAGAATGACAGTCCGCAGATCTGCCTTCTGCTAGAAGCCTTCAGCCCGGGAGCGCCACTCTGACTCCATTATTATGGGAAGTACGAGAAGTGACGCTCCCTAAATGAGGAGCTGGAACACGATTGGGGCTGCTCCGCCCAGCAGCCCCTGCTGACCACCTCAACCTCCTCAGAGGAAGAGAGGTAAAGCATCATGCTCTCACTCGAGAAAATGTTTTTTTTTTTTCCCAGAGGCTCCTATACACACACGTGTATATACACTCCACATCTAACTTCTCCTAGTTAGATGAAATGCATCATTTAATTCCTCAAAATTAAATGCAGAAGAAAAACCAGACGAGTAAACACGGTCTGATATGAAAGAGATTCATATTATGCACGAGAATAACGTAATGCACGCGTCGCCTCGGCAACGCGCGCTGCAGCAGCGAGCTCTCACTCAAAGGGGGAAGACCCGCGCCGCGGGCTTCCCGCCTCGAGCGAGAGCTCTAGATCTGGGGAAAACAGGTGGAGATAAGGCGAACCCGTCTCCAACCCGTCCGCCAGATCCATGTGCGATGCCCGCGATCTCAATCGCCGCCGTGCCTCAGCAGCGGCGGGACCGGAATCGCGAGATCATCAGGCGGGGAGAAGCACAATCAGCCCCTATCTCTCTAGAGCTGACAGCGCGACTCCATTCCTATGCAGGAACGCTGCTATAATGATATCGTCATTCATAATATGCTTGTGCCGTCAATGCAGCTTTACAAAGCTCAACGACGTCCTACACGTCCACCTCCTCGGAGGAAGACAAGCGGAGCGTCGAGCCCTCTCTCTGAGGGGAAGAAACCGCGGCGCGGGCTTCCAATCTCAGAGAGCGGGCGCTGGATCTGATAGGTAAGGAAGAAGATAGGGGCTCGCCCGTCTTCATTCCCTCCACCTGATCCAACTGCGATTCCCACGAGCGCAGCCGCCGCTCCGCCTCGAAAGCGGGGCCGGCACCGCGAGGAACGCTGGTGAAAGCTCCCTCCTCAAAGAGAGCCCTCTGAGAGCAAGCATACGCAGTGACAAACGCTCACAAAGCGGGTAGTCAGCTCCCTCGAGAGCTGACTCTGCGTGCTCTACTCTCAAGCAGACCACACACGGACTGCGTGTATCCCCAACAATTGAGGAGCACACAGCCTGTAATGCGATCTGCTCTCGCCCAAGTGCTTAGTTTTCTCCTGCACTTAAAGACATAGATCATAGAACGACAGACACACACAGAGTAGCGGTTGCTGAATGACAAAAAGCTGACGCCGGTTCCACCGCACGTGCTTTTATGCTTCCTGGCCGATTACGTCACCCGCCCGTGACGTCTCGCCCTTCCATTGGACAGATTACACATGTATGAGCGGGGTCACGCTGGAGGTGCCTCTAGCTGCCACGAGCCTGAGTTCCTGAAGGGGAACAACAGACAAAGCAGAATGGAGTTATTAGAGATTAAGGATGTCTACGACAGATGTATGCAATGAAGAGCTAAAACATCCAGTATTAATGCCTTTATTGCTGATGTGCGCGAGCTGAAAAGCAAAGTGCTGAGTGGATTGAGCGCGTGCCGGCGCAGATGCGCGAGCTTGTCGAGTGAATATCCCTTTCTCACAGACATCACTGGAAAGATTGTAGTTCGGTCGGATATGTCAAAAACAAGTAAGCAAAACAATGCACAAGTTACTTAACGGTAGGGAGAGAGCGAGAGAGCGCCCGCCCGTGCGCACTTGTGTTGTGTGATCTTTATTGATGTTCGCTCACATAGCACGCATCATTTTGATTAAATCGTAAATATAAGACAATTTATAGGGGCATTCACTATAAACATAATTTATTTTCAACCTTAAGCGTACAGGACTTTCTGGTGAAAGTGAAACTAGCAGCCTGTGTGAAATGCGCTAGGCTGTACTTGTCCCTCTCGCCAGTACAAATACGTGCGCGTGTTCCGCGTTTTGCTTGCTTCATGAGTGATTCTGCTTTATATGAGTGGCTTTGGAATATAAATCGCAGGAGCTTCAGATGGAAAGAAAAACGCGACTTCTATTTCTGAAAATATCACACTTAGGAGATTTAACGAGTGGTTCCCCTCATTATTACAGCAAAACACGTCATTACAGTACTAAGCCACTGCAATGGAGCAGCTCTAATGCTATTAGAGTTAAATGAAAGATGATGTACCATAGAGCAAAAAAAATTAACAGTGAAAGTAACAACAACTTGTAAAATACATTTTAATGGGCATAATTAAGTGTGAAAATAACCGAAGGATATACAGTATACAAAAATTATTCAGAGACCAAATATAATTTTTTATTTTTTTTACTAGTGGGTGCAGGACACTGTAGTTTATTTATGTAAGTGAGGATAGCAAAATAAAGTAAACTATGACATATTATATCCAAAAATTCTTCATACAGTGGACTACCAGTAAAATTGATACAAATTTGGGACCAAAAATTATTCAGACCGAGTCTGGGGGAAAAAAAACAAACAAAAAAACCCCTGAAGTTCAGGTTTGCATGAACCTGGTTGACAGCACACCCAGGAGACTACAGGCTGTCATTAAGGCTAAGGGTGGCCCGACAAAGTATTGATAGTTGTGTAAATATTGTCATACCAATAGCTGTCTGAATAATTCTGGTTGATTGTAATCCATCTCATAGCTTTCTATCAAAGTTATCTGACATTATCAAACTGAATTTGTTCTGACAGTTTAACTCTGAGTTCTTGTCATATTTTATTACCATAAACTATAGCGAATAAACTGTGATAATGTGAGAAATGTTGAAGGTGTCTGAATAAATTTTGGTTTGACAGTATCTATTTGATAAATGAAGTTAACCAATTGACATTATACATACTCTTTTGGTTTCTGTACCCAATATTTTAAAAAATTACAAATGCAATGAAAGTATCGGTATCGGTACTCGGTATCGGCAAGTACCAAAAACAAAAGTATCGGTATCGGGTGAGTACTGGAAAAAGTGGTATCGTTGCATCCCTAATTATAATGTAGAGTGCATGCGGGCGCACTTCCAGAAAAATCGGCTGAAAAAAAGACAAAAAACATTATAAGCAAAAACCGTCTGGTTCCAATTTATGGCCGGTCAATCGGTGCATCCCTAGTTTTTGTTTACATAATATGTGTTTCTTCTGTGTTTATTATGAATATATAAATATACACACATACAGTATATATTTTGAAAATATTTACATGTATATAGTTACATTTTTATATTTTATAGAATATAAAAATATATTTAATATATAAACGTAACATATTTTTCTAAAATATATACATGCATGTGTTTGTATTTATATATACATAATAAATATACACACAGTACACATACACATATTATATAAACAAAAACCGTTATTTTGGATGCGATTAATCATGATTAAAGGGGTCATCGGATGCCCATTTTCCACAAATTGGTATGATTCTTTAAGGTCTTAATGAAAAGTCTATAACATACTTTGGTTAAAATTTCTCAATGTTAGTGTAAAAAACGCCTTCTTTACCCTGTCAAAATCAGCTCTGTTTTCATCAAGCCCTTTTTAGTCCATGTCCCTTTAAATGCTAATGAGCTCTGCTGACTCCGCCCCTCTCTTCCGTGGAGTGACAACCAGTACTGTTTACTTTAGCCGCGAAACTGGCTAACTAGTACATATTATGAAAGACGATTTGCAAAGATTCATAAAAACCTTTATACTCACTTCTTTTGTAGTTGAAGCTGGATCACAAATGATTCGCACAAACACAGATACATTTATGTATGCGAAAGTAACGTTAATCCTCTGCGTCTTCAGCAGCTCAGATGTCAGGAGTAAATGACGACTGCTATATTCATTATTACGTCCAACAACAAAACACTTCAATTGCTTAATCGGAGACATCTTGCCTTCCCCTGCACCTGAGGCGGACAGCTCTCAGTTCACGCAGGGCGAGTCTAAGGTAAGACGGCCTTGTCAATTAACTATCGTGGGGGGGGCCTGTACAGAACTAGGTCATTCTGACAGGAATCTCAGAACAGCCTGATTTGAGAAAGAGGATTTTAAAATAGGGATTTAAAAAAAAAAAACACTGGGTAGATTTTTATCATTATAGGATGGATGTGTACACACACTTTCAACACACATTTATGTTCAAACAACTTGAAAAGTGAATTTTGCGTCCGATGACCCCTTTAATCATTTGACAGCACTATAAAATGACAAAAGAAAAACGTTTCTGTTTGTCGAAAGGCACAATCTCCCTAAATTCACCCTTATTATTTTTTCTCACACAGTGCCTTAGTTTTAAGCTGTTAACTTTTTTTTGTAAATAACTATTTTAATTTATTTACTCTAAAATTCTGTACTTGTTGTTTCAATCCTATATACTGTTGTCTGCATCATATAAAAATATATGATAGCTTTGCGTGATGAATAAACTGAAATTTATTATGAATCAGGTTTTCCCATTTGCTGCAGCTCTCAGTTCTCATTCTTTATTGCACATTTTGAAACTGGCATATGACATTCACACGAGAACAGACGTGGCACGTTGGTCTCAATGATCTCTGCAAAGCCGGCAAGTCATGTTTTAAGGTCCCCTTTTTGAATCTGAATTCAGTCAACAATGAGATTTGAGAGCGAAAAAATCAGTGAGTAATGACTTCAATTTAATTCTGTTCCTTACACAAAGTCTACTTTTACGATGATGATTGTGGAGCAAATAGTGACCGAGATTACCTATTCCCTTAAGAGACTCATTTGTTTTTTTGTATGGTGAATAAGATCAGTAACTTGATATGAAATTTGAATTTGAGTAATCATTGTGCTTTATTATTAATTTGCAAAAAGTTTTTTTTTCAACACTTCTGATCTTAATCTTCAGTCTCTGTAAAGCAAAATCACACCTTTTACAGATAGTATATAGTGGAAATTGAAAGGGCAGGAAAATCCAGTCAAATAACTTTCGGTTTCACCCTACCAAAACAGAAGAAAGGCTAAATATGCTAATGTGCACATACACTGGATCATATACACCCACAAAGGAACTATACACAACTCATATGCACACATCAACACAAGAAAACTCTATGGATGTACATAGGCACACGCAAGAAGACCTTCCCATTCAGAATCAGTCCACTCAAAGCCGTTTCTGACATCGCAACATCAAATATCATCTGACTGCGCAAAACCACCAAACTCTTTTCTGAAAGCGATAATGTCATGAAAGTTTGGGCCTACCAATTCACTTTGTCTAAATTGTGATATGGCACATGTGCTGCTGTTGCTGTGTTGGTTGGAATCTTCCATCAAGCTTGTTAGAGAAGCTTCAGTCTTCAGACAGACAGATCTGAGTCAGCGAAACAGCCAAACTCGTACCTGTGTACACGGGTAGCGTCCCCCACCCCCATTTCCTCTGCAGTTTACTAGCTCTGCTAAGAATACACAGCAGCGTGGGCGTTCGCAAAGAAAAGCTTCTTAGAATACGATAAAATAACACAGGCCCTGATTCAAACGATAAACGCGGCTGTGTGCACAAACTCATTTCACTGAAGTTCTTGAAATGTTCGTTGCTGCGGCACGCTGATGTCATCTGACAGATGTGAACAGGTTGCATCTCAAAAGACATATGACTCAAGTCTCTCCGCACTGAGGAGATCAAAGGATAAGATGAGTCAGAAAAACATTTGCATTATGAATTTAAAAAAATGCAAGTAAAGCAAGATTTAAGTGCCACTGTAGTGGATGAGCAGGAAAAGGTCAAACCACAGCATTGTGGCATGCAAGTGACTAATTAACAGAATCCTTTTTATCTAACAGCACAGAATGATGAGCAGACTGAGGTTTGTCGTAACTTTATTTTGAGTAGGAAATGTGTTAAAAATAGACAATAAACATTCATTTAAAATACTTGAAATAAAGTTTTATGCTGTTGATGCAAAAAGATAATGATCAGTCAATTAAATTACTGCCCCTGTGCAGATCCAGATACATGTACTCCTATACCTAATGTGAGATATATATAGAGAGAGATGTCAAAATGTCTGAAACACAATCTGTATTGTATTCCATTTTTGTGCTTTTATTTTGCAGTAACATATTTGAGTGGGAGTCAATGTTGCTGTATCAGGATGTTCAAACAAACAGAGAAAGTGTTTACTATAATCATTACAAAATTACACACTTCAACTCTCTCAATGCTTCCATTTAATTGCAAATTTAAAAAAACAAACAAACAAATAAAACAAAAAAAAAAACAATATTGTTTCAGACTTTTGGTCCCCTCTGTATGTGAGAAATATCTTCAAAAACTACATATAATTTAATTAAATATAAGGATAATAATAAAAAGTAAATTATAATATTTAAGATGTGCAAAGCAACATACAAAAGGAGTTGCAATATATTGCAGCAGTATTATGTTATATATTTTAAGCAAATTAAAGGTGCAATGAAACATTCATGTTCATCTCCCAGAAAAGCTATTATAATTATTATTAATTCAGTCACCTGTCGCTCACAAAACAGTTAATGCTAAATATGCCGCACAAACTGTAAATATCAAATTAAAATGATCAAGGATACTATATATTTATATAGTTTTCACTTAGAAACTAGTAAGTAAATTTCACAAATAACTCGCAAAGAAACAAGTAACACACTGAATTAAACATGAAAATGGTATTTTCTTGTAAAAGTTATTGCAATAATCTTTGGTTAATTTACCACTTCAAAAAAAATTTTTTTTGCAGAGTTGCAGGTGCTACACTCAGGCAGAAACATTACAAGGTATATATATACTAGTAGACTATAAAGTGACTAGTAGATATATCAAAATCAAGAAAATTTTGATTCCTTCTGATTCAAGTGTCTAGCTTGTTTTCAGTTGGAAAAATTAATTGAAAGGTACAGTTTTAAAGGAAAACTAAGTATAGTGATTATTAATAGTTTAGTCTTCCATCAGATCTTGCTGTGAACTTATCCAGCTCACACATTGGCCGTATGGTAACAGTCTTTCTCCTGAATCCATCTAAACCATGAACACACCAAAGTAGTTCTCGGCAGCATTGGACAACACAAGTGTACAGTTTTTCACCCTGACAAAGACAGCATCACCTTTGTACAGATGAAACACCCCGCTTAGGTAGCTGTTGTCTATGGTTCTCAACCTCGCTAGTTTAGGATGTAACCTAGAGGACTGGAGAAGCAGAATCTCATTTCCTACATATCGATGTGTTACCCAGAGTACAGAGTGGCTGAATATGATGTTGTCCTCCTTGAAGTTGATCTTAGAGTAGACAGAATAATATCCTTCTTTCTCTATGATGAGTTTGCCCTCATTTGCCTTGTGTTTGACATGGTGAAGAATGGATTGATGATTCTCATGCCACAGCATGACTCCATTAACAGGTTCCAGACCAGCTAAAGGAGAGGACAGCAAGAGCGTCATATACGTTAGCTCTCAAATGTTTCGAAACACTTGAATAAATTTGCTCTTTCAGGATCCCATGTATAAATTTTGTCAGTTGAAACAGTTGTTCAGCATACATGCAGGCCTTTGGGGACTGAATAATTCCCATACTTCTATTTGTGTTCCCAGGGAAAGCAAGAGCTGCTAAAATGTAGAAACCGTAACTTGAATGCAATGTAAGTCGCTTTGGATAAAAGCGTCTGCTAAATGCATAAATGTAAATGTAAATGTAAATGCTGACTTAGAAAATATTAACAGTGAATAGACATTAGATTTCTAGTCATTGATGACAAATAAACTAAACCTAACATCTAAAAAAATAAATAAATCAGCTGTAAACTTACTTGTCAGTTGTGCCATTGGTTTTGATGGCTTCATTTCTCCAAGCGGTTTTTGTTTGGGGGGTACACCATGCTCTTTCTCTGTGATATTCCAAAAATAAATTAATTAATTAAAATAGGTTTAAGTGCAATATCTAATATTGTTCATATGCCACGTTTACCTAGAATAAAAGGTGCAATGCATCAAAGTAAACTTGTGGCAGTTCAGACTAGTAGAGTGATCTTTACCTTGTTTTCTCATGCCAATCTGTGGTTCATCTGGAGGTGTCTGCGGAAGATTAAAAAGAAGAATCTTACATTTATGAATCTCTCATATTGATTGTTCAGACGCCAAGAGTCTGCAAAAACCTCTTGAGGTTTACCACCTCAGAGATATTACAATGATGTATCATCGGCTGCTTTGGCATCAATTGTGGCAAATTCCTGCACTTTAGTTAATGTAAAATAACATCATTTCATAAGAATCACTTCTACATTTATACGAATTAAAGCTGCAAGCTCGCATTCATCTGCCTTGAGTGCCACGTCTAACATCCAACAAACCATCGACTCAAAGAACCAAGTCCCCACCCTTTTTTCTTTTCCGATAATTCGTTTAATCTAGGTGTACGTCACAATACGGAAGAAAAGATCTGTCACTACTTCAGTACAAGTCAAGTCACCTTTATTTATATAGTGCTTTATACAATACAGATTGTGTCAAAGCAAGCGAGGAAATTATTAAGAGCAACCATTATGTTCGCTCGGTTGCATATTTACAATAAAAATATGAAAAACAGTAATGTAAAATGATCAAGCGACACTCCTTATGACTATTTGCATTTTAAATAAGACTTGGCTTTCAGTCATGTTTCCTGCAGATGGCTTAATTTGTGTCACACTGCTATATCAGATAAACCTGCTGCAGGTCGGTTAAGACCCATTTTCTCATAGCTGTGTTTGTTAGGTCTGGGTCTAGGTCAGGTAACCACAGCACGCCATGTGGTTTGAGCACCAACTGTCCAGCTACATTTCTGCAAATTTCATGTAAAGGGAGGAGCCTGACGGAAACATCTTAATGTAAATACAGTCTATTTTCACGGATAAATGAGTGAAAAGTTTTGAAATATGAACATCATTTATGAATTGTGTACTTTTGTAGTATTTGGAGGATGTTTACTTCCTATAATGACAGCATATGTCTGTGTGTGTGTGTATAAATGTATGTATGTTTGGAGTAAATGTAAGGTCTTATTTTTATTAATTATTTAAATAATTATTCACTTATGCTTTCTAAGCTGCATTTATTTGATTAAAAATACAGTAATACAGTAAAAAACATTTGATTAAAAAAACAGTAATATTCTTGAAATATAAAATAACTGTTTTCAATTTGAATATACTTTAAAATATAATTTATTCCCGTGATCAAAGCTGAATTTTCAGCATCATTACTCCAGTCTTCAGTGTCACATGATCCTTCGGAAATCATTCTAATATGCTGATTTGCTGCTCAAGAAACATTACTCATTCTTATCAACATTGAAAACAGTTGCTTATTTTTGTAAAAAATATACATTTTTTTAGCATTCTTTGATGAATTGAAAGTTCAAAAGAGCATCAGAAATATATATTTACTCAGTTATAGTTCAATTATAGTTCTATGTCATTTGTATCTTATTGATACAGATATCTGAAAGTAGCATGAAAGTGATAAACCCAGATGAGGTCAACAACCAAATAACAATCTATATTCTTCATGTAAAAGAGAAACAGAAAAACATTAAGAAAATGACCAAAAAGCTGCAATGAACTAAAAAGAAGAACTGATGAACAAAAGATGAACTGAGATTAGATGAACTGATAAGAATGACGCTGAATGAAAGTACACAAGACAGCGATCCTTCAGAAAGTTGGACCAAGTAGTACTTACAGAGTTTTCTTTTGACATGAACAGATGGTAAATGAAACAGGCCTCCACGGCCATGCCACATATAGCCACACACACCAGGATCACCAGTAGAGTCTGGATCACATCTTTCCGCTGTCTACGGCCCGGCTTGGGGGGCAGCGGAGGGGGCCTCATTTTACTGTCCACCACGAATACTGAAGGATACGAAACTTTACCCGGAGCCATGTGCTCACACACCGTCTCTGGCCAAATCAGAGATGTCAAATGCACATCCAGAGAGGTGCAAGAAGACCCACTGCAATGCAGTGAGAGCGAGACCCACAGTGAGAGTGAAAGATAACCATCACTCATAAAGCCCGCAGGTGGGCGGACGGTGTGAGAAAGCACACTCCAGTGGGGCCTTAAAAAAAAAAAGTCAGACCACGGTCAAAATCTCTCAAAATTTCAAATGACAGGTAAAGTAAAATCTGCAAGTTTTAGAAATGTGGGACGAAATAAGTGCAACATTTAAATCTAGTTTTCTAGTTTTTCAAAATGAGAAAAAAAAGTTAGCAGTGATAAAAGTCAGCTCTTTTGTCTTTCAGAACGTGACATATTCCATTCGAGTGGGTTGGAAGTGGAATCTACATGAATGGGAATGAGAAAAGACGTGGAAAACACAAATGCCTACACAAGCGGATAAATGCATGTTCATGACCATGCAACAGGCCCACCCGTTCACACCTTCCTCTCTCCTGTGCATCAGCTCTCAGCCACAGCTTCCCCTACTCTACACAACACACACACACTCTCACACGCGTTTTGAAGTCATTTTAGCTGTAATAAAGTTTTAAGTAACTTTACTGTAGGAAAAAGACAGAAAGTTCATTTTGGAGCAATAAAACATAGAGTAGTGATACAGTCTATTCAGGCTGATGTAGTCTTTTTCTTTTTAATCCTTATATTTAGAACATTAACCATAAGTATAGTTCAGCAGCTGACAAAAAATGCAAGCAGACTGAAAGAGAGAGCTGTCTCGCATTCAGAATACTCATTCAGTCCGTATGTACTTTTGACTTAATGTCTTAGCTTGTAACACATGAAACCAATATCAAAGAGCTAGTGGTGATGAAAGCAGACTGTGTTGTCACCTGCGTCTGGGCCAAAAAGTTGCACTTGAACACAAAGACTACATGCAAAGGTCAACTAGCATGTACGTTCTGTGCCTGCGTGAGAGGAAATAACTCTCCATACCAATAGGGGGCAGTAGTCTGTATTTGTCATTCAAAGAGGGAAAGTGAAACTAGGACTGCAGCTATACAAACCATAAACATCATCGCTTCCTTAGCATTTCAAATGGTTTTCAGTTTCTTCATTACAAATGCCCATGTCGTTATTAAAATATTTGCATATTATAATTCTCAGGTGAGCTGAAGGTGTATCATTAAAATCATTATATGTGTGCACTTTGACTTGTTTGTTTGCTTGCTTTAGTCGCATTAGGGTTTTTTTTCATAGTTCCTATGACTATTGGTTCCTATAACTATAAGTACCTGCTTTTAGCATGTTCGCACAGCGATGATTGGAAGAATGCATGCCATACGAAACACTGGCATCTACTATTTGTGGCCTAATGGTTAGAGAGTCATACTTTGTAACCCAAACGTTGCAGGTTCGAGTCTCTGTATACTGGCAGGAATTGTAGGTGGGGGGAGTGAATGTCCAGCGCTCCTTCCACACTCAATACCATGACTGAGGTGAGACCCTTGAGCAAGGCACTGAACCCCCAACTGCTCCCCGGGCACCACAGCAAAAATGGCTGCCCACTGCTCCGGGTGTGTGTCCACGGTGCGTGTGTTTGTTCACTACTCACTGCTGTGTGTATGTACTTGGATGGGAGAAATGCAGAGCACAAATTCCGAGTAAGGGACACACCATACTTGGACACACGTCACTTCCTTTCCTTTTTAAAATGCTGTGTAAACACACAGTTTTCATATACTTACTCCACCAACTAACTCTATGAACATGAAAAAAAAAAAAAACTATTGATGGACCGAATCTGAAGTCTAGACATTTCTGTCCTCCATCCTCCAGCTATTGATGTAGTTGAATGCCACACATAAATGATGTTGCCGACTGCCTGACACCAATTTAAACAACTACTGACGGTGTGGAACACACAGCAAAAGCTGAGCTGACAGACACTAAATGACAGCTGACCATCTGTCTAGTGTGTCAAGGCCTTGATAGACTACAGCAGTATTTACCAGGGGTGTGGACTTGAGTCACATGACTCGAGACTTGACTCAGACTCGAGTCCCAAATTTGATGACTTGTGACTCGACTCGACATAATTAAAGAAGACTTGAGACTCGACTTAGACAGCAATGACTCGAGACTTGACTTGGACTTGAGCCCTGTGACTCGGAAAGACTTGATGATCAGATCAGTGTCGTCATCACTCTAGACGGGTGCAGCGTGCTTGCGCTTGACTGGCAATAAGCCAGAGACTGCGTTCAGAGAGCGCTTGATATACAGTATAGGCCTATGCTAGTATAAATTAATGGAGTAATAGCATAACTTATGACAAAAGAACCGAGATAAGAAAAAAAAAAGACATGATTCGTCTAGTAGTATCTTCGCTCGTGAAAAGCGCCGCCCAGCAGACACACGGAGCGGGCATGAGAAACGAGAGGTGCGGCCGCGATCACTGGTGCTCGCCTCATCATCACTGTGACTGCTGCTGTTAAATGCTAAACATATTCCTCACTTCTTTTGTTTGTCTGACACCGAGGTGCACCATGAGTGACAGATCCGCATCCTGGGCATCCCGCCACGACCCTCGCAGCTCTGCCAACTCGATGTGCTTTAATTTTAATTTTTATTGGTAAACACCACCCCGAGACCTTTTTTTTTTGGTCAGATCTCCACTGTTTTTGTTCAATCAGTTGCATACATTAATTGCTTGTGCATTTTATTTTATTTAAACCTCCATTAAGTTTAAAGTTAATCCATAATCAAGATTTAAATCTGAGTTTAAAGTTATGGTGCATATAAATCCAGGATCAAAATGATGGGTTAAAATGTAAACCTGCTTATTTTTAAAGGTTTAAAGTTTGGTGCAAAATAATTATTAGATAAACCTTGATTTAAGCTAGATTTAAAATTAATCATTGCAAAAAAATTAGCTATAATTTGAAGAAGAAAAAAAAGCGGCAAGTTACTGGCCTAATGATCATTTAAAATATAATTTGAAGGAGTGTTTCTTTAACAAAATGATTTGTGAATTGTAGTCTATATATAACTATAAAATATACTCAATTTTTCTCCCTCTTCACCAGGCACTCATTTCTCTTTTATTTCTTTCGGGATAAATAATTGAATTCACGTGTTGTAAATCAGTCTGTATAGCACATAGCCCCTAAATTTAGCGATCAACTATGCATATTATAAACTTAACATTTAATGTACAACATTTTGTCTTTGTTACTCTTAGTTATAAAGAATGTTAGTACAGCATTTTTGAATGACTGTCTTCATGAGTTTGTCTGTATCCATATTGCAGGTTTCCTCTCATGTAAAGTATGGTAGCAGTTATTTCTTCTAGTTCTTTCAAAGCAGTTCTTTCTGCCTTTCAGCTTGCATGTTTTTAAATCTGTTTCATTGAGGTTCCAAATAATGGCTCATTGGCTTAGATATGACACCTAGAAGCATATATTTTTCTTATGCACACATATATGTATATGCATATATTTATTGCAACTGTTATTTCTATGAAATTATGTTGTCTTTGCTATTCTGTTACTAATAAAATAGTTTTTTTCACTGCTTGTCCTATTTTGGCACAAT
>JAFVLL020017554.1:0-54197 GCA_021397915.2 Tor tambroides | reverse complement strand
TGGTTTTTATGGAAACTATAAGAATTTCTGTGATGGTTTCTATTGTTTGTTTGTTTGTTTGTTTGTTTTTTCAGCAGGGTAACGATACTCATACTGTGCTGCACATTATTGACAATATTGAGCTGAAGCTTGACTTTGCAAATTTAAAATCGCAAATCAAATCGCAATCGCAATATCTGTCAAAAAAATCGCAATTAGATTTTTTTTCCCCAAATCGCACATCCCTAGTGCATACTGAACAAATTAACTGCAGTTTGTTCAACATTGTGTTATTATGTGCACTAAACTGCTAATATCACAGCTCCCCCAACCCTCACCAATCCACCTTTCCCTTTCAAATTCTTTTCTCTAGGGTTCTATTCATGAAATTGCTGAAACAGCTATTTCAATGAACCCCCACTAAGCCCAAAGTACTGACTCTGAAGGCTAACCATGATATTTGTCACCACTTTCTTCATAGGTTGTCTCCAATGAATGAGCAACAAGTTAACCTAAAGACTTCTCAACCCAGCTTGACATCCCAGGAGCGGAAAAGTTGGCAGTGAAGAAAAAAGCAAATGGACATGTTTGAACTACATCGTACTGAAACTATTATTTCTGAGCAAGAGATGCTGCAGTTTTTTCTTTTAAAGCTTACCTGCATTCCTACCATGCTGAGTAGGTTTGGATGACCATTAACTGTCATTAAACCAATCAAGGGTTCTTTGTCAAGGGCGATACTCTTAAGACTCTTCATTAAACCAGAGACAACTTTGTGTGGTTTGGGAAATTGAACTCTTGTCTCCTTAACCTCCCACTCCACCACTCCCCAGAATCTATATTCATGAAAGTCATGAGTTTGCAACCTCAACCGAAAACAAACGCAAAGAGAACGGGCAAGCGCATCACTTTCTTTAACGATCAGGGTGTGGCGATGAAAGAGGCCTCTCAGCATACAGAGCCCTATTATGGCATTGGGGTCCCTCCCTCAGGGCCAGGCCATAATGACAGTGGAGGTGTGGAAAGCCTGAATGCAGAAGCACCACATACGTACCTCAATTCTGTCATTTTCAGCCCAGAGAAGAGTGATCAAAGCCGTGGGCACTACCAACAGATGATGCCCATGAAGTGGTCACACCAAGACTTACCTTTGCAGCCCCAACAGCGACCAAACAATTGGTCACAGGGTGTGACCGCTTGGTCCCAGAACTTTGGCCCTTACCTGGGGGCTCAGGCTGCTTTTGCAAAGCAGATGCATGAGGGCATGTCAGTACAGCAACAGCAACAGCAGCAGCAACCTGAGTCATCGACTATTAGGGCAACTGAAAAACAAGTGGCTAACATAAGTGGAGAGACCTTTAGGGATTCGACCAAATCTGGCCGAGGCATGGACTGGGAACAGCAGCAGGCCTTTCAGCAAACACAAAAGCCTGGAATGTTAAATCCACAGCAGCACGGACAGTCCAACCCTGGGAATTCTGTGCTGCAACCCTTTCAGTTAGCTTTCGGACAGCCCAAGCAGAACTTGGTAGCGGGATACTATCAGGTAGTTCAGGGCAATCGGACCTTGCCGAATTTGAATTACAGTACACAGACAAATTCTCAACTACAGCAGCAACTACAGCAACAGGAGCAACAGCAAAAGCTGCAGCGGCAAATAATGTTCCAACAGCGGCAACAGCTGGAACAGCAGATACGACAGCAGGTGCAGCAGCAGCAGGTACTTCAGCGTCAAAAACAGCCACAACAGATATCACAATCACAGTTGCAGCAACAAGCACAGCAGTTAAAACAACATACTCAGCAACAGCCACAACAACATATGCAACAGATTCAACCGCAACAAGACTTGATGCAGCAGCAGCAAAAATCTGAGCAGCCTCTTCAGAACCAGCACGTATTGGAAAATTACTCTGATGGCCAGCAGCCACATGCTTCTTCACTTGATCAGCATCAGCCCTCATTATCAGGACAGTCCCAAGGGACAACTGATCCCTCGTCAACACAGACTCAAGGCTCCGTTCCTCAGCCACCCTCAACTGTTCCCCAGCAATCCATCGAGACCCAACAGCCTGGGCCCCGGAGATCACGTCGGCTTTCAAAAGAGGGTGGAGGCCCTGCCTCGGATAACCCATTTGTCATGCCGACTGATCTCCACACCCAAGGCTCTCAGAACGGTGCTTCTGAGACCAGTGCGGTGCAAGACATCCGGGCCGCTCCAACCGGTGTAATCCAGAGCACACGACGTAAGAGGAGGGTGTCGCAAGAGGTCAACCTGCAAACCTTGGCTCAGAAGGCTTCGGAAAGGGAATCTCTTCCCTCACATAGTGTCAAGGTAAGACAACTGACAGTTTTTCAGTCAAACATGTTGGAGGAATTAAAATGCATTGTGGTTTGGCAAATTCATTATGATGAAAAGTTGGTCTGTGACTTAAGGATGACAAATTACCCTTAGCCAAGGGAAGTTGACGTCATTATCTTCTTAAAGCTGTGCAGTGAGGATGCACTACTTGTTTCAAATGCATACATGTTCTGCAGGTTTCTTAGTTGATAGGGGAGTGTAAAGTTAGTACAGGCACTGACTGTTGCCATTAAGTCACGTGATCTCTCGAGCCAAAAAAAAGGCTTTTGCACACCACTTTCTCCTGACGGACTCCTCATGCAAATACCAGCATGTGCACCTCAGCCCACTGGCCCTCTTGAGGATGCCTAAACATCGCAAAATAAAGAGCTGCATTTTCTTTTGTCGAAGCCCAAAAGCACAGCTCTGTGCATAACTAATTTTGATTTTGCGGTGTCACTGAGTCACTACTTTTTTTAGAATGGGGAAATTGTTAAGAGATTTCATCCTCTTGCAGTAGATGCTGCTTATATGGACGAGTGTTAATTGCTTGGTTTGTTCATTCTTTTACTGCGCACAGAGAATTAGCGCAATTAGCAGTCAAATTTAACGAGGGGATCTAAGTGTTTCTGGGTCGCGCTATTTAGTTCACTCTGCTTTTCCTTGTTACATAAACTTCCTTTGAAAAGGACAGCAGCACTCCCTTAAGACATTCAACAGATGATAACAAAGAAAGGGTGGGTGTGTGTACATATACGGTTGATCTGTGGGCCAGATAACACACAGAACAGAAAGAACGGTCCAGTAAAAAGCAAATCTCATGTCAGCTGATTCCAGCTCCTCGAAAGTAGTAGTCACATAAGTCAGTGTTTTTTGGGTTTTTTTTGGTCTCAGGTGTCACTTTATGCCTCTAAACCACCTCTACTACTGTAGGCTGAAAAACAGCTCTTGCTTAAGTGTGAGTGAGCTGCAAGGGCTTCATGTACTAAGCTGAATACCTTAGCGGTGCCAGCAAAGCCGGAGTTCAGATAAGACAGGCCACATCCTCAGGGATGAGGATTCTAGATTTTCATGCAACTTCCAGTTAGACACGTGGTAGTAGTGATGCATATTGCATTGCATATTTCCACAACATATCAATGAAGTTTCAGTAGTTTTATTTTCTTTGCTCTCATCATGCTTTGCTTAGAGTTAGCAATGAGGAGAAACAGGAATTGCTCTCACAATAAGGGAAACATGGGTTTGTTTCTCCTCCCAGAATGCTTTTTTCTGACTCAAAGATCATTGTGTTTTTATAATTTAAAAAAAAGAGGTTTCGAAATTTGCAGTCATTGTGAAATTGCTAAGAGTGCCACTTTTGTATAGTTATTTTTTTTTAAGTTCCTGGAGAAGTATGAATGCAGTTCAGTAAACCTAACATGGAAGGAACCCATTCTCTAATCATTAACATACCCACAGGAAAGTCTGGTTATATGGAGGTATTGTCTTGTGCTGGCATGCCATTGTTATTCACTTGTGACAAATATCTATACATCCTCATGCAGTCTGCTGCTGGTCTGCAGGGCAAGATGTTTCTTCCTGGAGCAGAAATGAGGTCACAGTTGATTCATTAAGATGTTTTTGAAAATAGTCTTGAGCTAACCTCATTTCCTGTGCTAATATATCTTATCAGCTCTTAAGCACTCTCTTGTTTCTTTCATGCATATCAATTATGTCTACAGAGAGGAGGAAGGATACACTCTGCTGAGATTTAGGACTTTTGTTGAACCATTAATTTGACTGTGTTAATCATGTGTGTTGTCAGCAAGAGCCACACAGGCCCTGGAGCCCCCCCGTTGCCCCAACAGGTCCAGGTCGAGGGGCAGCTGAGGTGGATCAGGTGAGTGCCAAGCGGCCCAGAGATGACAGCCTCATGCCATTGGTCATTCCAGTCTCTGTGCCAGTGAAGCAGACTGATTCCTTGTCCCCGGATCATGAGCAAGCCTCCCTCTCAGCTAGTTGGCCTTCACGGCCTTTGAGCACCCATGACATGAGCTGCTCCGATTACAAGACTTCTGTGATTGTCACTCGACGACGTTCACTGAGGAACTCTCTGTCTGAGAGCACGGGCCAGGTGAGTTCACAAACTGGTCAATCTTATCAAAACATTAAAGGGGTCATGAGATGTCGCCCTCTTATTTATTTACCTTGCGCAATGTTACAACAGAAAGCCTGTCATTCATTCAGTGCTTATCATGGCATAGATACTGTTGACAAGAACAAAGCAATATGCAGGATTAGCAATGCTCAAGTGAAATGCTATAGTAATACTACAAATCTGCGGAAGCATTTGACATCACTCATACGGCGCCATGATTTCCGCAATGAATGAATGGTGGATAGTGCAGAATGCACTGTTTTGTTTTCTACACACATACTAAAGCACGGACGACGCTCGCAGTGTTTTCAGCCTCTGCCGTCTCACTATATGACACTATGAACAAATATAATCTCCAGCTGCTCTGAGAGTCACTTCATTAGCATTTTACCATTTAAATTGACTACCGTCATATCACATACATACAGCAGCAGCAAGTTCTTCACGGCAACCCGTCAAAATAAAAGTTTGGTTTAACGTGAAGAAACTTTGACAGAAATGTATTACTATTGTGCAGCCTTAAGACTCTATGTAACAACAATACTACTACTACTAATAATTATTAATAAAACTTTATTTTTAAAGGAATAATCACATTTGCTTTCTTTTTAATTTTAACAGTAAACCTCTTTTGTGCAGCACTTTGTTTGCCAAAAAAATAAGTGTTTAATTTTCATTTGATTGTGATAAATTAATTTAATATTTTATGCCTTCATTGGATTACCAGAAAAATTAAGAGAAACATTTTATAGGGCCATATTTTATAGGGCACTGTTTTTAGACTAACGAAAAAATTGAGTTCTGAAATTTACAAGATGTTTTTATAGTACAGTGACCTCTATGTCAAAAGATCAAGGGAATTTTGGTTTCTCAGTTCATGACCCCTTTAAATATACCTTTGTATGCCCATGATCTCTCTCTCTCTTTCTCTTTCATCCCCCTCTCTTAAAACCTAGATTAAAATTCCCCAATAATCTGCAAATTTCTGCCAACCCCCCATCCATTCTCTGCACCCTAATCCAACCTTCCCCCACCCCATTTCAATACCACATTTATGAGATCTGACAAGACTCACAAAGATCATCCAGATTGCGTATGGTGTATGTATTTTAGATGGGTTTCTGCACTACCCGGCTTGCCAACATCTAGTAGTTGTTTTTTTTACAGAACGGTGGATCAGAGAGCGGAAGTGAAGCTGACGGCAAATCGGCCAAAGCCAAACGACGTCCTCGTCCAGAACCGCTCTTTATACCCCCACCCAAACTTGGAACTTTTATTGCCCCACCAGTCTATTCCACTATCACACCTTACCAGAGCCACTTACGTTCACCTGTCCGATTGGTCGACAACCCCCTCAACATGCCGCCTTACACTCCCCCGCCCATCCTCAGCCCAGTTCGAGAGGGTTCGGGTCTTTACTTTTCCACCTTCCTGTCGGCCGCCGCCGCCGCTGCAGCAGCGAATAATCAGGGGCTGCCCCCACCTGCCACTCCCAAATCTGCCACCCGTAGCCTCCTGCGCTCCAGTGAGTTCCTTTTACTGTCTCTACAAAGTGCATTAATAAAATTAGTTAAATACAACCTTAAATAGAATTCTGGTTTAGATTCATTGTTTAGAATTGAATGACTTAAAATGACAACCAAAAACCTAAACTTAAGTACTGTTCCAAAACCTAGTAGGCTGCCTAGCCAGCTACCTTCTAAGGGTCCTAACTTTAATACAATTAATACAGTTTTATAAGGAACTCCATGTGCATCACACAAGTAGCGCTCCACATCTAACTTGATGAACAGTTGATTCCAATGAAGTTTGATGTTAGCATAAGTTGCTAAGCTAACAACTTGATATTCTAATAACTCAATACTGGATTGAGTTTTTAAGGACAAAGTCTCTGAAAATCTGTCCACCGTCTAATGTTCATTTAGTCTCCTAAGCTCCTCCTAATGCAAGCTAGGGTTACCTGTTTAACAAAGGAGACATGCTATGCTGCCTTAGAATTTGCTACCCAAAATATTGAGGAAAATGAAGTAGAATGAGCTGCCTACTGTTTGTAAAAGCTTAAAGGGCTGTAAGTAAGTGCCTCATTAGGGTTTGGAACAGACTTAGTATGCCTAAGATATATGTCCTAACAAGCCAGGATATATGTAATTAGACTTAATTGATGTGCATATCATGAATAGCAGGACATATAAGAAACACTGTTTACTTTGCATCTAAATACAGTCTTTTTGTTTGTATATGTCCAGACAGCAGTGATATAACCCCACCAGTTCTCTCTGCTATGAGTGAGGCTACACCTGTCAGCATTGAGCCGTAAGTACATACGCTATTCAAATAACACCCCCACATATTACGCTTCACAAGTTTCTTTAATTAGCTTACGCTTCTGGCCAAATGATAACTTTCTTTAATTGGTTAACCTTGCCTTTTTATTTTGCTACTTGCTTACTAGATTTCATTCAGCTGTCTGAAAGTCAGTCAGAATAGCTGATTGTTTTTCTCACATTTATTAAACAATACTCAATGGAGCAGCCCAGCAATCACTTTATTTTCTGTACAGAGCTGCAGCTTTACGCAGCATAAACGTTGACAGTGTGAAAGCACAATGTGAGCCTGCTGTTGAAGATGCTGCAGCACACACTGCTAATGCATGTGGTGTAAACAGGCTTTACAGTGCTGTTATGTTGCTATTACTTGCTTGTAAGTTGTAAACTGTAGACTGCAGATGCAAAATTCATGGTTTTAGCTTGTATGTTAACAGTGGAGCTGGTTGGGGAGTTATGTCATGCACAAGTGGATCTGGTAGTGTGTTTAAGGGAAATGACATCTCAGTGGGTTTCTTGGATCATACATGGGGTATTTCAGAGCTATGTTTTCAAGAACAGAGTAGGTGGGGGATGGTGGCTGAACAGAGGGAATTATGGAATATCTTCTCTGACTGGTACCAGCTTGTTTATCTAATGGTCAGAACAGTGTTTGGTTGAAATTCTTTTGCTCTTACATACACAGTGAATGGCTGCAGATCCCTTCATTTTGGAGTTGGCCAATGCACCACGAAAGCACATCCTGGAACAAAATAATAAAACACAATCTGTCTTGCCTTATCCCCAGACCTTGGCAGTCAGATACTGGAACATTTGGCTTTGAGAAACATGGGGTGTTAATTTTATGCAAATACCCATGGTCAAAATCTACTCTTGTGAATGCTGGAGTTCTCAAAAAAAGGAGCTGACAATGAGATGAGCAATAGATTAATTGAAACGGCAGCCTGAAACGACTTTAATAGTCTTTAAATGGTTCTGATTAGTGAACCAGACACCTTTAGAAACAACACAAACTACCTGTGGACTGACCTGAAGTGGAATGCGATTGTTTCTCAGGAATTTCTCATTACATAGGCATGTTTCAGTAGCAGCACTAAGTTGTGCCTCATGTTTAGCTTCCAATACACTTTGAACCACAAATATTCCCCTTTAGCCAGTAGTTCTTGTGACCCCTGTCCACAAAGGCTTTTGGAGATGTTTCTCAAATAATGCTCATTAAGTTTTGCACAAACTTCCTGTTAGTCTTTTTCTCAAATTGTTGAAGGGATAGTTGACCTAAAAATGAAAATTCAGTCATTAATTTCTCACCCTCATGTCGTTCCAAACCCGTAAGACCTTTGTTCATCTTCGGAACACAAATTAAGATGTTTTTTGAGGAAATCCAAGAGCTTTCTGACCCTCCATAGACAGCAACGGTTCCATTACGTTCAAAGCCCAGAAGTTATGAGGACATCATTAAAATAGTCCATTTGACATCAGTCGTTCAACTGTAATTTTATGAAGCTACGAGAGTTCTTTTTGTGCACAAAGAAAAGAAAAATAACTTCATTCAACAATTTATTCTCTTCCGCGTCAGTTTTTGAAGTTTTTTTTGTTTTTTGCTTTTTTTTTTTTCTCATGTTGAACACAAAAGAAGATATTTTGAAGAATGCTGGTAATCAAACAGTTGATGGTCCCCATTGACATCCATAGTATTTCTTTCCATACTACGGACGGCAATGGGGACCAACAATAATTTCGGGGTGAACTATTCCTTTAATGACAGAATTTTCATTTTTGGGTGAACTATCCCTTTAAGCTAATAATATAGTATTAGCTATATTATTATTATTATTATTATTAAATTTAGTATTAGCTAAATTTATTTGATTAAAAAAAAGGATCAACATACAAGTATTTAAAATTCTAAAAATGCAGAATATAAACATTTTCGCTAGTGGTCTGATGCTTTTGGACTACACTATTTTAAAAATTTTATTCATTTAATTTGGATTGCTACAGCAGCCTGTTTATGTTCATTCTCTCTTGCAGTCGGATAAACATTGGATTGCGGTATCAGGCGGAGGTCCCAGAGCTGAGAGAGCGCTCAGCAGCGCAGCACGACCTACACAAGGCTGACATGGTGTGGGCGCCACTGCCTGACCTGGAGGCCAATACTGAGCAGCAGCAAAGAGGTTTACAACTTACACAATACCACATTAGCTTCTCTTTTTTTAATTCATTAAATTGAATGAAAGGAAGTTGCAGGAATATGTTCTGCAATTTTGCCTTATTTAAATGAAATCTGCATGACCATATGTTTAAATCTGTGCCTTTCCTGGACCTTCTGTGTGTCCCTGCAGTGGATGACCTCATTCACCTGGCGTGCTCCAGTGCGTTGCATGGAGGAGGGACCAATCAGGAGCTGGCCATGCACTGCCTATATGAATGCAAGGGTGACGTCATGGTGAGTGTCATGCAGTAGCACACTGACATATTTTAAGTGCACTTCCTGCTGTATTGTGTACCAATTAAACCTGCTTACGCCCGACTGCTCCTTTTCTTAAACTGTTGATCTCTGAGAGCAGTAGATGGAGGGTTTGTCATATGAGTAGACTATATCTGAATGAGCAGTTTGTTTTTGAGTCATCTAAGGATTTCTGGTGACATCTGTGACAGGAAATATCAGTTTAGGGATCATCTTACTGACTTAAAATGAAATTATGTGGAATTATGTATTGCAGAGCCTGAAAAAACAGTGTTGATGTGACTGATGTGTGCAAACGCATTACACGCACATGGAAAGTGTGTATGTAAATGACATGGTCTGCAGTTTTTCTTTCAACAGCATTTCACACGCCAGCATGCATATGAAAAGCTTAGGGCCCTATGAAATCTTTATTTTTTCCCCAAATTCAGTTTTATTTATTTTTTTCCAAATTCTGTTTTATCCATTTTAAATTTTCTGGATTGCATTTTTTTCTGTTTTCATTTTTCTAGACTGTTTTAATGGTTAAATTAAATTGTATTAATTAAAAAGCATGTCTAATTAATTGAAATCATGAAACTTACACAATTTAACAATTGTTTTTACAAGTTTAACATTTTTAAGGCTCTGAAATGTATTTTTTTTCTCAAATTTAGTTTTATTTTAACCAAATTTATGTTTTTCATAAATTTTCCGGTTTTCATTTTAATTGTTTCATTAAGTATTAATAGTCAAAAGCATCTCTAAATAATTGATTTTATAAAAAAAACTTTTTTCCCCCATTTTTTCATAACTATGTTGTGTCCTATGTTGTGTATTTTATTTTTCTGGTAAATATTCCTTAAAAATAATGTTTTAATAATAATTTTATTAGTAATAGTTCTGTCACAGTTTCTTCAAGTTAGACCAAACTTTTATTTTGACGGGTCGCTGTAAAGATCTTTAAGCTTCAGTTTGTATATTTTGATGAAAATAGGACATTTTCAGGAAAAAAGGAAAAATCTATTGTAAATATTGGTAATAATTCACAGGTTCAGTTTATTAGCTACTGCATTAGGAATCAAGAATTAACAATGAATAACAATTCTTGCAGCTTTTGTTAATCTAAGAGAATGCTAATTTATGAATATACAATTGTTCATTGTAGTGTTGTCACGGTACCAAAATTTCAGTATTCGGTACCGATACCAGTGAAAATCCACGGTTCTCGGTACCAATCTCGGTACCAAAGCAAAACACAAAAACATGCTATTTAAAAAACATACTATTTTTAATAAAGTCAAACAAAAATAAAATGTACAAAAATGCCATTCTTTATACTTATTTAAAATTGTGTTTCAAGTTTTTCCGCAAGTAACAAAAGTATGAAAAACAGTAAACAAGTTTCACGCAAATTTAATTAGTCTTTTAATTAATGAAATTTAAACACATTTTATTTTTTGGTAAATAAAGGGGATTTCCTATTAAAATTAAAACATGGAAGAAATATTATTTCTTAAAAATAAAGTTTTATTAATTTCATTCAACAGTGGTAGTAGTATCACATACATTCTACTAAATAGTAATATATTTCTGGCACAATGTCTTTTAAGTAAAAACAAACTTTTATTTTGACGGGTTGCCGTGAATACCTTTAAATTGACAATGGATTTACTCAAATGAAACGGTAAAATGCTCGTGAAATGACTCTCAGAGCAGTTCTGGAGATGTAGTTTATGTATTTATGTCCTCATTAGAGGGCAAATGATGAAATCACCAGCAGTGTCAGGTGCGCTGTGTATGTAGTAAACATAACCACATCTCTGCCATTCACTCACTCACACAGGGCCTAGCAGAACATGTGGATTCATGTTAGAATTTACTTTTATGAGCTTAATATTTACAGATACTAGTCCATGTCGCAACTTGATTTAAGTGTAACGACCTACTTTTGATTAATTCATCCAAACTTTGACAAATTCCGTGACATTCCGTGCTAAACTGTAAATTCCGTTTTTATAACTGGATTCCGAGATTCCGTCCGCGTTTTCTGCATCGCGGAAATCATAGGGCCGTACGCGTCAAGAACCGGGTTGACCGGGTACTCGGTACTACCGGTACTTGAAAAAACCTGGTACCGTGACGTTTTCGTTTTTTTAGTACCGACTTGGTACCGAAGTACCGGGTCTTTTGACAACACTAGTTCATTGTTAATTCATGTTTATCCATAATACAATATCTAATGATAATATATACACAAATACTATCCTAAATGAACAAATGCTGTAATACGTTTGTTTATGTATTAATTTATTTAGAATTAAAAATACTAAACTAAATTCTCACTGAGACTGCTGTGATATACAGTACAATGGCATATATTTAATTAAGTTCCTTTTAAATTAATATGTGTAGTGTTTTTTTCCCCCAAATCAAATCATTTCAAAGCAATTATATCCAACTGTATATATATCTTAGGGACCATGACTCTTGTGTAAGTACTGTACATTCTAAAATGCATCTTTTCATGCAAAATGCCACTTTTTCCTTAAATGAAATAATATAATATCGATAAATACTATTTATTTTGATTCACTTGATAATTGTGATTTTTCTAAACAGCATATTATGTAATTGAATCTGATTTTTTCATCAGTTGGCAGCCCTAGTTTATTTATTTATGATAACTGATTGCAGTCCAGGTGAAACCAGTGCAGCCTGCTAATTGAAGACCCCTGTTTTATGAAAACACAAATGGTGCGTGTGTGTTGATATGATTCTTTTCATCGTTCGCTCAGCTGAGCCAGCAGCTGCAACAACACAGCAGCCAGCCGCTTGCTGCTGAGCTGTCACTCCACCGCTATAGCAACCACCTGTCAATCACAGGCTCATGTCCAGAACGACACACTGAAGATGACTAAATCATGTGCGTTGCGCTTCTGAGCCAATTACACTGCAAAATAAAAAGCTATTTGTTGCTTTGTGGTTCGTATCAAATGTGAAGCTCTTCTGCAGAACCTGAAAGTCAGCTCGACTCTCTGTGAAGTCTCTGTGAGGTTTGTGGTGTTTATTGAGTGTCAGTGATAAGAGAGATGCACTGACATTTGGTTTCATGTAGTTGCATTTAATAGTTTTATCTTGTTGCATCTTATGTTTTGTAATTGCAAGTTGTTTGTTGCTTTGTGTATCATGCAAATGAGTAATTTGTGTTAACCACTAGCTAACATGGCCTTGATGTAGATATTTTAACACATTAATAGGTATGTCAGACGGGTTCAGCAGCAAATTTAAATCGCAAACAGATTGGCCCTGCGATGAGATCTGTCATGTTATGTGTTATATGTTGTAACAACGATTATTTTTTTCCAGAAATAACTTTGAATTAGAGTTTGAGTTAGAATAGTTTGCAAGAGCATGAGTATAAACGCATCGAGCCCGTATAAGCCGACTAGATGCATTTCCTGCTCAGTGTTGTGATATTTAATGTCTCCGACAACCTCTATAAGTCCAAATGTTATGAAAGTTTGAGGAAAACATTCCAGGATTTTTCTCCATATAGTGGATTTTAACAGGAACCAGTCCAGTTTAAATGCAGCTTCAAAGGGCTCTACAGCCGAGGAATAAGTGTCTTATCTAGCAAAACAATCGGTCCTTTTCTAAAAAAAAAAAAAAATTATATACTTTTTAACCAAAAATGCTCGTCTTGCACTAGCTTGACCTCGCGCATTACGTAGTCACGTTGGAAAGTTCACATGTGATGTGGGCAAAGTACTGACCCAGTGTTTACAAAGCGAATGTGCAAAGAAAGACAACTGCCCTATACAAAAAAATTTAAAACGATGATGTCGGGCGATTTTTGGAGTTTTTCGTCCTACCCTACCTTTTTGAACCTGAGTACACAGACGAAGAATTAACGACTCGTGACCTTTCCAGCGTGATTACGTAATGCGTGAAGTCATGGACGCGTATCGCACAGCTAGTGCAAGATAACTATATGTGGTTAAAAGTGTATCAATTTTATTTGATACAATTTTATCAATTTATTTATTTTTTTTTTTAATAAATGGCCGATTGTTTCGCTAGACAAGACCCTTTTTCCTCGGCTGGGATCGTGTAGAGCCCTTTGAAGCTGCATTGAAACTGCAGTTTGGACCTTCAAAAATCCCCATTAAAGTCCACTATATGGAGAAAAATCCTGGAATGTTTTCCTCAAAAACCTTAATTTCTTTTCTTCAAAACTTTAAAAATAAAAATAAATTTTTATTCTGGAAGTGAACTAATCCTTTAATGGCCTTTTTCAGTGTGGTATTATTTATGTATTTTATGTCATACGATGCAGCTAAATGAGAAAATAACTAACCACAGAACCACAGACCAATTTTTTTCCCTAGTTAATTTATTTAATGATATTTCATTTTTGTATGTTTTAGTGCAATGACATTAATAGCCTATATTTTTAAATATGGCTTAAGTGTCCAGGTACTTTTTGGGGCTTCAATATAAAGTGCACATGCTGCGACATGTTGAACTTTGGTTGTCCAGATCATTAAAAGTTGAAAAACGGCCAGATATAAGAAAAAAACTCACATTCAAGCTCGATGACCCAGAAAAGACTATGGTGTCCTCGATTTATCGTACCCTGAGAGAATGTATGGTGGAGAAAGGCGGAGAGAACGAGGGATTATCCACTGACTTGCACAGCTGGGTTAAACGCCTTCAGCAAAAGCCTTTTACACATGTTGTTAAGGATATAGCGATGGTCTTGCAAAATTGCATCTCTCCTGCCCTCATTAATCTCTTCATATCCACTCTAGGGCATAACATGCCCTGACCTGTGTTTCTCTAACTTGTGACTATGTCTCTTCAGCCAAAACACATCTCACACCGCAGCCAGTTTTGTTTCCTCAACCATGCTAATTTCACTTTCTTTTTCATTTTTCAGGGAGCCCTCACCCTTCTGTTGTTAAAAAACCCCATCTTTCCCAAAGCGCACCCTCTGACTGGTTACCACTACTCTGGTAAGTCCCCTTCACCATCAAGCACACTTTCCTTTTTCTTTCACCCTTTTTTTTAATGGCCGAAGTGATGTGAGTTAATCCGTACGGCATGCGGTACCCAGTCACCCCCTGCGCTGGCATTCCAAACCACGCTCCGTGTCTCAGTTATAAACAAAAGCAGCTGAGGAGTGGAGGGGAGGGGTTCGACTGAGAGATTGCTGGGTGACCGAGTGGGTTGCTGGGTAGAGTACGGGAGGAGAGGAGGGGGAGTGTGTCTGTGGCATGTTGTTAAATCCTAGGAGAAGACAGCGGCATCATTGTTTGTCTGGACATGTGTGTGCTGGCAGTTTGCCCCCTCTCTGTCCTTTGTGTGCAGATGTGTTTGTGTTAGCGGGTGGGGGTGCTCTATAAGAGGATAGGCTAAACAGACAGCAGCCTCTATCTGATTCCATGCACCGCTTGTCTGTCCCGCACAGGCTCTGACAGCTGGACGCCAGAGGAACGACGTTTGTTCAACAAAGGCATTACTGCCTACAAGAAGGATTTTTTCATGGTCCAGAAACTGGTACGTACAGGTTTGAACAAAAACCTAACAATGAGTGTCAATGCCCCACACAAATCAAATTATGTGGCTTGAAGAAAAAAATGAGAGAGAGAGTCAAATTCAGGGACATATATCATAGAGAGTTGACTTTTTGCTAGTATGTAACCACCTAGAACATCATAGCAACACTTTAACCACAAACTACAACACCCTAGTAAATGCATAGCAATGCAATAAAATCCTAGCATTAGTCTAAAGGCCATTGCACACTGAGACTGAAATTTCCGCACGTTAAAAAATAAACTTTCGTCCGTCATAAAAAAAAAAATCGGATCAGGTTCGATTTTCTGCGTTTTCGCATCCGTAGCATGCATTTTGATAGGAAAGGATGATGAATACGAAAAAACGGAAAAACGCATGCGAAAATTTCGGACTCGGTGTGCAATGACCTTAACATCCACCTGTAACATCCTAGAAACACCCTAAAGGCCGTTTCACACTGAGTGCGGTGCGAAAAAGCGAGGCTAATCGCTGATTAACAGTGCTTTCACACCAAGCGCAAAACGCGCTTGATCGCCTTCTGCTAATTCACGCCAGCACGCTAGGTGGCGCCAACCGGCAATACATTTTTCCTCATATGTATCTCGTATATGGTCCGCTGCTCAATATACAGCATTAAATTAAGATAAAGTTCTACACCAGAAACACAAATTATCTATAATGCTCACAAGAATACATCTTAATATAGAGGTATGATTTGACATTCATGCGCGTGGAAGAAAACAGACAATTACTTTTCATCTAAATTGTTTAGCTCATTGATTTAATTATGGTAATCTTGTTCCATATTGCTATAAAAATACAAATAGAAAGAAAATATGTATTCCATTTGTTGTTATTAACAACATGTAATGCATTTAACATTACATTATGTGAAGGTTTCCCAAACTGGGTTCTGTGAAGGAACTGCAGGGAAATCATGAGTTTAGTAAAAGTTAATAATTAAATCATAAAAATGTAAAATTAGAAATAATTTTAAAAATAATGAAAATATCTTACAAAAATTCTTACGAAATAAATCATCCTACAATCCTAGCAAACAAATAGAACACTTTAGCAACCAGTGAGAGCATTTTCAAACAAATCTAAATCACTCAGAACACCTTAGTAACTGCATAGCATCACCCTAGCAACCACCACTGACAGCCTAGCAAGTTTTGCATGGGTTCCAGTTCTAGTGAATTCTGGTAATAATGAATTGTGTTGATGTTTGACTTGAAGGTGAGCTCCAAGACAGTGGCTCAGTGTGTGGAGTTCTACTACACGTATAAGAAGCAGGTGAAGATCGGCAGGAACGGAACTCTCGTATACGGAGAAACAGAGCCACCAGAGACTAAACCCACGACAGAGGAGGAAGTGGACAATAAAGTGAGTTCCTGTGGCTTTGTGTCTACATGTACCTGAGTGGTTTAATGGCCTACAAACCAGAGAAGCATCAAAATGTTTCTTCTCCTTCAGAGTTCACAGAAATTTGAATCACGGAAAGAAGACGAGGAGAGCAGGAAGTGGGAAGGGTCATGTGACAGGAAACAAGAAAACAGCCCGGGCAGGGTGACCCAATCGCTACAGGCCACTGAAAATGTGAGTTTCGGGAGATTTGATTTGCATGAGTTTGCAAAAACGCACGGTGCCTACAGAAAATTACATCTGCAGTTCTCCAATGTTCATGCCCAGCTCTGACCTACTTGAAATAATAAGAAAACAGGTCTGCAATAGACATTAGTCATGTGTGGTTCAGCACAGTTAGGGTATGTATAGCGCCATCTAGTGGTGTACCTCATTACAAGCTTAAATGATTTATCCAATGCATAGTGCACTTAATATTGTCCACATATTAGAGACAATCCTGCTGGAGTAACCTGCAATTAACTTGCTGCATGGCACAATAGCGAACTCTTACATGGGTTTGAACCAGATCTCCTTCACTACACCACCTCTCAGCCGTCACAGAGGAAGTTCCCTGTGTCTAATATCCGTATGCATTCAGCTGTGGTTGCTTTAAGTAATCATCCGTTTCCTGTTAGACTGCTGCCATCTTGGTCTTAAGAAGTCAGGAAGACAGCACTAGAGATCCGTCCACGTTGAGGGTCAGTCATCCTCCTCCTCCTCCTCCTCCACCACAACCAACATCAAAACCCCGCTCTGACACCACAGCCCGGAAAAGCACTGGCAATACAGGAAAGGGACAAACGAACCAAGAGGGTGAATTCCCCTGCAAGAAATGTGGCAGGTCAGTTTATTGGGATACACGCTCAATTTATGCAATTCACTATGATAATAGTGTAACACTTTTTTTTTTTTGTTTATTATTTAACTTATTTTATTTACTCAAGCTTACCTTTTATTTATTTTAGATTTACTTTTATTTAAAATGTTTTTGTTTTGCTTGTTTATTTATTAATTCATTCATTTACTCAAATGTACCATTTGTTTGTCAAGTTACTTTGTTTTATTTAAATTGTTCCTTATTTTATTTATTTATTTATTTATTTATTGTACATTTACCTTGTATTTGTTTCTGTATTTAAATTGAAATTTATTTATATTTATTTTAAATTTACCTTATTTTTAAATCATCAATTCATTATTTTATTTATTTACGTATTTTATTTCTGTTGTTCTATGCATTAAATTTTCATGTTTATTATTACCACATTTTTCAGTAGTGTGACAGTAGTTCAGGTGTTTTCACAACAGTGTAGCAGTAACAAGATAGCTTCTCCAACCAGTAGCATGTAGCTTGACAAAATATTTTAGTTTCTGTGCTAAATTGTGTTGTGTATTCAGCTTTACAGTCAAGCAAACTGAGGTAATAATCCATTACAAAGGCCTTTTTCACTTTTATGTAGCATTGGAAAGATTCATTTCAGTGGTTCCTGTAAATGAACCTGTTGATTCAAAAATGATTCAGAGATTTAGTGCTTACGTTAAATGCTGCTGTTCATCAGTTTTTAGTGATATAAATTAGGATTTTTTCACTTTGTACAAACTCACTGTATTTGAAAATAAAATAAGTTGTTGAATATATTGTTATATATGCTGCCGTTTTAAAAACTAGCTTCCTCAACACTGGTGAGTTGTGCATATGACTAGACGACATGCGCTGGGGGTGTGGTCGTTTGACGCAGCTAATATATAGCTGCTCATAAAAAGACCAGAGGTCTTACGAGGAATCAGTAAAGCTTATCAGCTCTGAGGTGTTACATGCGTCAGGGATCAGTCTAGTAGTAAGCAGTAAAAAGGCAACATCTGATTTTGATTGGAGATTTTATCCATGGCAACAGTCGGCTTGTTAAGATCAACAGTCTCTTAGCAACCAAGTCCATGGAGATATTGAATGCCATGTTCTCTGATCCGTACACATCAGCGTCTGTGTGATTTGGATACACACGTATGCTCTTTTATTTTTTACTATGAAGTACAGTGGCAGTATCTGAATTATCACCATATTCGTATACTATAGTACTTACATGGTACTATGGTATATGAGGGTCCCATTGTATTACCATGGACCCGTGTTTATGGAGGATTAATGTACGAGTGTTTTATTTGTAGTTGTGTAACTTGTAAGTTCACCAAAAATTACTTGTATCATTCCAAACCTGAATGACTTTCTTTTTCTTAAACATGAAGACAAATGTATTATACCACAAAAAACACTAAAAAAGTGGCTTTAATGACTTGTACGCTGTATTACAAGTTATCTGAAGTCATATTATAGCTTTCCATAAGAAACAAACCAAATTTAGGTCATTCACTGAAAATTTTGACCAGTCCATGACTGTCCTTGGCAATCTCAAGAGAAAAGTAGCTTGTTTGATTCATGTACAAATTATTGTTTTGAGTCAAATCTGTTTAATGATTTGGTTGATCCAGTTCACAAATCTGTCTGATTTGGTTCTCAGGTTGAACTAATTGACTAAATAATCTGCTTTCCTGATTTTTATGAACAAAACAATCCTTTTCAGTCAGATCTTTGCAATGAATCAGTTGATCCCATTTACAAAACCAGTTTGAGTGATTCATTCGTGATTCCGGCTGATCTGGTTCTTGGGTGCAACTCTGTGATCTGCATGTCTGATTTGTGAACAAATCATTCCTTTTACTTGGATTTTTGCAATGAATCAGTTTTCCAAAACCTGTCTGTATAATGCATTCACAAACTGGTTCTTTGGTTTAGCTTACTGACTCTGATGATCATGTGCATGTCTGATTTGTGAACTACTACATTCTTTTGAGTCAGATTTTTGCAGTGAATTATTTGATCCAGTTAACAAAACCAGTCTGAATTTTTTTTTTTTTTTTTTTTCCCCCCACAAATCTGACTGATCCAGTTCCTAGGTTCAGCTTACTGGCTATGTTTCCATCCACCTATTTTTATGTGCATTTTGGAATATTGTGTAAAAAAAAAATGCTGGATGGAAATGCCAAGATGTGCATAAATTCTAAAAATGTGCATAAAAAACTTATGAGCACAACTGAGTAGGATAAACTTTATATCCGCTAAGAAAAAAGCACATAAACTACGATGGAAACACATTTACTGAATAAATTCCACCATGTGCATTAAAAAACTCATGTGACTTTGCTTGATGGGATGGGATAACTTGACTAACCAGCAGACTGATCTCATTGCACAGCATCTGAAATGTTTTGGTCGTTCTGAATTGCCTGAGCAAAGTCTGTCATCAAAGTATTTCTGTATAATTGTCTTACACGATTGCATACACCTCCGGAAGCAATAACAGCATTTGTGTTTCGTCTGCTTGCTCTGAGGCGCAAGTAATTAATCATATATGAAAATTATTATATTAAGTGGCTTCTCCTACTTTTCTTGGTGACACTTAGTGCCAGTTTATCAGGAAGTGACGATTTTGTTCTCTTTGACTCGTTGGATGGAAACGGTGCTTTATTTGCTAAGGTTTTATGCGATATTCCAGTTAAATTTGAATCTTTGGATGGAAACAATGATCTGCATGTCTGATTCTTGAATGAATCTTTCTTTTGAGTTGGATCTTTGCATTGAATTGGTTGAATCAGGTTGAATATAGCACTATATAAATGCGTCATTTATTCATTCATTTGTGAATGCATCATTCAACAAATCATTCTGAGATGGATCTTTGCAATGAATCTGTTGAATCAGTTTAAATGATTTGTTCATGAATCCAGCTGATCTGGTTCTCGAGTTCAACTGACTCAATGATCTGCATGTCTGAAACTTGAATGAATCATTCTTTTGAGTTGGGTCTTTGCAATGGGTAAAACCACTTTAAATGTTTAACTTATGAATCTGACTGATCTGGTTCAGTTAATGTAGTTCACGAAATCTGATCTGATTCTTGAGTTCAAATCACTGACCTAAAGATCTGAACATTGTTTTCTCTCCAGGATCTTCTATAAAGTGAAGAGCCGCAGTGCCCACATGAAGAGTCACGCCGAGGCGGAGAAAAAGGCAGCTGCGCTCCGGCAGAGGGAGGCCGAGCAGCGGGCGGCAGCCGCCTTGTTGGCCGCTCAGCAGAACGGAGCGATGGGGGATCAGAGCAGAACGAGGAGAGCCAGCAGCGACGACTCCTCAGAGGAAGAGGAGGATGCAGATGATGAAGACTGGCACTAGCTAACAATCTCTTTCGTATGGCCGAGAAAAAACCTATTTATTTTTATTTTACCAGCCAGCAAGACCCATCCCAAAAGAACAGTTTCAGGGACTGACTCACTCCCGTAGAGTGTTCGTGCGAGTGTGTATGTGTGTTACGTGTACATGAGACGGATAAAGACGGAGACCGATGCTGTAGAAGCATTCAGGGGCTTAATGTTCAGATATAGGGCTATTGGGAGTGTAAGCCATGCCATCTCAGTGTGAATGTGTGCGTGTGTGTGTGAATATAATATGCACTTTCGGACTCATCCTACACACACTGATCTGATCGCAGCACATCTATCCAGTGTCTGTGCACAGAACTCACTCACTGTTCTCCCGTGAAACGAACCATTATGGATTCAGTGCTGTGGACGTAGAAGGACACAGAAGCAAGTGTGTGTGTGTGTGTGTGTTGTTTAGTCTTTTCCTCCTTTTTCGAAATGAAAACGACGGTATCTTTCTCTTCCACGTGACTGCCAAACGCTTGCACAACTGTGCTTGTATGCCTGGTCTTGATCTCAGTGCTGTAATTTTGGGCTTTCTGTTTTGAGTATCTCAAAGGTGAAGTTCATCCGAAATGGAAAATTCTGTCATTTTCTCCCCCTCATGACATTCCAAACTTTCTTTTTTTTCTTCTTCTTCTTCAGAACACAAAATGAGACGTTTAGCAGAATGTTCGTGCTGTTCTTTCTCAAAGGTTGCCTAAGGGCTTTCAGTCTTTAAAAAGGACAAATTAAAAAACATCATAAAAGTACGCCAAAGAACTATTATGCTATATTCCAAGTCTTATGAATAGGTTTGTCAAAGAAATAGAATGAAATCTTGATTCGTCTTGACATAGTGTTATTTATAACAAAAGCTAAAAAAAGTTTCTTTTCATTAAGTGATATAAAGTAGGGCTGTCAAATCGATTAATCACATGTAAAATAAAAGTTTGTGTTTACATAATATATTTACATAATATGTGTGTGTGTGTGCGCTCTGTATTTATATGTATATATAAATACACACACGTGTATATTTTAGATGCGATTAATCGTGATTAATCGATTTGTCAGCACTAATATAAAGCAAAAATAAAATGCATATATTGCATAAATATATATTATATAACTAATAATTACAAAAACGTAACAAAAGTACTTGCACTTTAATTCAAACTGAAAATATAAAAATAAGTAATTCAAAATATTCATAAATACAAAACTTGCATAGTATTATAATATATTATACAATAATATATAAATGATGCTAAAATAACACTGCAGAGTACCAACTTTAAACATGGATATGCACACATGGGATATAAAAGCTATGGTGGTAGTTTTAGCGAATAATGACTTATTTAAAAAGAAAATTAACAAATTTATCGTATGACATCAAAAGACTGTATACAGTGCATGAGTTGTATGGACATTTATGGTGCTTTTTTTAAATTATTAAAGCTTGACAGCTGCCCTAATGCTACTATATACTTTCATTTCATGAAAATGATCAGCTTGAACATTCTACTTAACATCTCCTTTCGTTGTTAATCGTATAGAAAGTCATAGAGGTTTGGAAAGACACGAGTGTGAGTAAATGATGCTAGCATTTTTCATTTTGAATGAACTCTTCCTTTCATTAAAACGGTGACCTCGCTGATGCCTTCGATGTTTTTGACACTTTCTATCTTTACATGACAATCACTTTTACAAAAGTTCTTTTTATACTCTGCAGATTATAATGGTTGTGCTTGATATATCATTTATTGTTATTATCATTACTGTTAGTATTAGCTTTGTACGGTTTTATTATAATTATGTTGTTTTTTCGGGGAGAGGAAAGGGGTGCAGTTCTTTTTCTCATTTGACTTTTAGTTTTAGACATTTGCAACCTGTGTTTAAGTGAAGATTGCATATATTTGCTGAAAGCATGATTATAAAATCACACTGTAAGTGCAATAGCAATAGTGGGACTTTGGAGTTCCCTCCCACTCCAATTTTTTTTAGCATCTTTGAACAAAAGTATTAGATAATCAACTTAGTTTTTAGTGTAAGAACAAATGTGAGATGTGATGGTTGGTGAGTTTAAGGGCAGTTGCGAACAGCTCGGGTTTCTTTCTCTCTACTGGCCAAACACTTAAGCACTTGGCTTTGTCTCCATGGCAACAAAGAGTCTTCTTTTAAAGGATAGGCACACGGGGGATTCGCAGCCAACAGAAACGGCTCCAATTATTTCTAATAACACAGAAGTCTTCTATGCAGCGTGTGTGTGCGTGTGTGTATGCATGTGTTTGTTTATGTGCATGGGTGTGCATGTGTGGTTGTGTGTAGTTGATGCACCAATATTCAAAACTGTTTCAAACTCAAAGCCAAGTGAGAAAAAGAAGCTTCCTAGACTATTTAATGTTTTTTTAAAAAAATATATATTATATATACTTGTTCATATATGTGAAAAGACTGATTTGCTCTAATATGAAGATACGGGCATTTGTCAATGATTTAGCCAAGCTTTTTGTTATTCTTCTTCTTGTTATGAATATTGAAATTAATTTGGGGAATGTCGTAAGAGTGCACCTCCCGTTTCTGTCTTTTATTCAGCCAAGGGAAATTCTTCTGTAGAGGAATATAAAATATGAAAAAGGCTTCTAAAACTGTATGCACACTTTCTATGCTATTTTCATAGGGGCTTGTACACTAATGATGGCTGTGGAAAGAACTCTGAAGTGCTTTTTACTACAGTATAACTTATTGTGTTTCGGTTGTGTTTTTATCATGTGTTTTAGAATAATAAATAAGGAAAAAAACACAATAAACATGACCATATTTGTAAGAGTATTTGGGGAGGATGAGTGTTTTAATTGCTCAAATGATGGCTAGAGGAACAATAAAAATAATTATAATAAAAAAATCAAAATATTTTTATTCAGATTTTTTTTCATAAGTTGTATGGACCACACTGAATGTCCACATGGTGGCATTGTTGTCTACAGTATTTTTTACACTAGAAAAGCTACAGTGATAATATGAAAATCTGTAGGTTAGAAATCTAATATATTAAAATATATATTTTAAAATATAAATCGTTGGGTTCTTAAAAGAATTTCTTGACAGAAATAAGCAGAGTGATTTATTATTATTATTATTATTATTATTATTTTTTTACTAATTTTACAAATCAAATGATAACCAGACTTATGTCAGTCTTATGTTATTTATTAAATGAAAAATATGTAAAACGGCACAAATGTCAATTTACAACTGGAAACTGACATTCAAGGGTCAAAACATCAAAATCAGATCAAATTCAAGACAAAAATGAATAAATAAAATACAGAAACATTAAATAAAATTAAGCGGACGAACTAATAAAAGAAAAATAAAACAATCACGAGGGGGAAGCTTTTCTATTACAAATTGCATAATACAACAAAATCAAACATTTTTCTTGCTTTTTGACTTCATTTTTGTAAAGGCTTAATTAATTTATGAATATAACAAGCAGAGGAGGGAACTACACTTGAGCAATCTACATTTATGTATACAATAGTTGACCAATATTATAAAGCTAGTAATCAAATAAAACGAAACAACAGTCAACATTTATTTATTTATTTATTTATCCTGCCATTGGGTGGCGCCAACATCTGCCAAATAATCCGCCATGAGCTCTTGCAATGCAGTTATGTTTCTGTTTTTAGCATCCATGCAGATGGAAACTAATTATGTAATTTTGTCCAGAACTTTCTGATAAACAAATAAAGATTCATCTAGCTAAATATGTGCAAACAATTGGGAGTAACACTAACAAATATGTCATTTTATGCATTCAAATGAAAGGCTAGGCCTGCGTTTCAGAGTTAGCTATGCACGCTAACTACAAACTACAAATGTCAGAACAAACTTTGACTCCAAAACTAAACGATTTGTCTTGATAAAGAAATGTTGAGAGCATGTAAACGCCACCTGCACACCGAGCAGATCCAGCAGTCACACATCTACCACGTACTGTGGTCTGTTGATGAAGTGATGAGAAGTGTGTTGACTGTTGCTATGGATTCAGGGCTGTAGGTAAAGAACTGACTGTTGTATTTCAAAGTAAGCAGCGGGGGATTTTGGGAGAGACAGAAGAGAACAGACGAGGTGGTTTCGTGCACATTCTCACTCCCTTTTCCTCCCACTTGGAAGAGATGCTGAGATAAAATGGCCAACATAATCTCTGTTGAGAGAAGATTGTATTTTTTTTTTACAGTCTTAGACAACATATGGAAGCAATCAGAGATCAGAGGGGATCTGTTTTGTCTTCTAGAAGGACACACAAAGGACTGAGTTTGCACAATCTGCAATGAAAACTTCAGTAAAAGTGTGTTTGGAGGAAATTCCACCGGGCCGTTTGTAACAGATGTGATAGGTTTGTTCATTCATCAATGGAAAGCCAGCGAATCATGAGCCCCGTTGGTTGGGGCCTGATGTCCCTCTGGGCGATGGGAGCAGCAATACAGGAGAGATGTTTACAGGTTTAAGATTTAGTGGCCCTGTGATTTACTGTAAAGTTGTGGAATCGCGTTTGAAATGTATGCGTTATATAAAGAACTTGATACAGATTCCCTTAACAGATGTTTGACTGGGTGAACCTCAGTCACAGGTCACATTTCAGGCTAAAATCAGAAAGAAAAAACATTAAGATTTATTTATAACCATTTAGATTGATTGACTGATTGATCGATTTACAACTTTTTATTTGATTTTTGAAATAAAAATATTTTTATTTATTTTCAGTAGTAATTCTATTATTTACATTAACTTGCTATATATATATATATATTTTTTTTTAATAGAAATCAGATTATATTAAAGTACAGCAAACACACAATGCTTTAAAATGCATAAATACAATGCATAAATAATATAATAATAATGTTCTCTTTGCAAGATCAATCAAAAGTAAAATCTCTATATAAAGGACATAATAAGACTCTTCATTTTCACATATATCAAGATGCCTGTCATAAAAATAAAATAATAATAATAATAATATGTATAAAAAAAACTTTTCTTGCATGGCTGTAATGCAAACTGGGGGAGAAATGCTTTGATTTATAATGTCACAATATAAGAACAAACAAACAAAAAAACTCAATGTCCCTACATAAAAATAATCTTTATTTACTGTAAGTAAAATACATTGTCTTATTTTTGACAGATTTATAAGATTCCTCCACCTATGACCAGAAAATATCATGTTCACTATTGTTATTAAAATGAAGCTATGCAATGATACACAACAACAACAACAACAAAAAAATCCACTGAGTGATAATCAGTTGTGTGTGTGTGTGTGTGTGTGTGTGTGTGTGTGTGTGTGTGTGTGTGTGTGTGTGTGTGTGCACATTTTGTGGTGGCAGAGTAATTACCTTAACAGACACATTGCATCCTGGGAGGGAAATCTCAGAAGGTAGTGAACCAGAGGCAAAGCCTTACAGTTAAATCCCATTTATATTTACAACTAGACCCATAATTATAGTGTAATTTGCACCGGATACCATCTTGTTTTATCACCTTCTTAATAGACGGACTGTGTAAAAGACAATGGGCGGCCTGCAGTGGAGCAGTTCTGACTTTCTCTGCTATCTTCCGTATGGTTTCTGTAATATACATATTCCCTCAGTTTCAGACAAGGCTTAGGTCTAATCCCAGACTAAAATGTAAGTCTGAGCTGTTTCAACTGAAAGAAACTTGCACTGACTGATCTTAAAATATGTCAGTGCCAATGTTTTGTCTAAAGATGCACACCAGTATTGTTTTTTTTATAAGGCGTGTTTCTAAAAACTACTTTAATGTCCTAATTGAACTATTGCCTAATCCTGGTTTAACCTAAACCCTGTCTGTGAAACCAGGCCATTGCGTATGAGAGTTTTCTATATAGATACACCAAACTGTGTAGTATACACCAGATACACCATACTATAGTATACTGTATCCCACAGTGCAATGCACTTGAATCGATCTCTTCCAGTCTAATGGACCCTTTTCACAGACTGTGATGACACATTTCCACAGTTAACACCATAAATCCAGCAAAGTTTTTTTTTTTAATTATTTTCATTTTAAAAACATATAATGTTCATTTATAAAACTGTGCTTTGTGTTTTATTATCTTGGCATTAAACTACAGAAAACTAGTTAATGCTGCTGCATGTGTGTTTATAATAAAATGGCTGGGGGAGTGACATGGAAATTTGACTCTTAAATTTATGAACATAATCAATCTGCCAATATTTTTTGCCTCTTTTGTAAAGTCCTAAAAACACTATATAAAACACTAGATATTTTTTCTCTTGATGAACATGAAAATGCAAAAATTACGTTGTATTTTCCATTCACCACTATAGACATTTAACAGCTATCATCCTCGAAATGTGAAAGTGAAACATTTTTTAACAGCTCTTTTCACTTATTATTCACCAAACTGCCAAAAGTTAAGATATTTTTATACAAAATGAAATTAAAATGCAAAATAACTTAACAATAGGCTACTTCAATTTGTAACAGCCAAATGTATTTGTATTTACAGATTTTTAAATTGTATTTATCATTTTATTTAAACCTGTAATTTATTTTCCTAAAAGACAAAAAATTTTCTTTGTATGAATTTTATTTATTATAAAGACCATATACATATACTTTGATATATAACTTCTGTAAACATAAACCAAAATTTTACTTTCCTGTAGGTCATGGGTTTGAACCACAGGGAAAGCAAGAACTGAACTTTAAAAAATGTAACTGTGAAAATGTGTAAAAGCGTCTGGAAAATGCATAAATGTAAATGTAGGGTCAATATAATAATTTGTTGGATTTAAGATTAAATTAAAAATATTTTTGGAAGTCAATGTTTAATTTAGTAGCCTGTTATGTACTAAAAATTATTAAAAGCCACAGTAATTTTGTTCAAACTGAACAAAACAAGTTTAAACTGAAAACCATGATTTTCATTTAGACCTATATAAAAATGCACTCTGAATAAATGACACTGTTGTTTCATGGCTACAATTTTGTTTAAAAAACAAAACAAAAACGAAAACCAGCAGTGTACGGTGTATACTATGCTGTATTCTAGAGGTATCCTATTTCAAACATAGCCAAGCACTGCATGGGTATTATCACATCCGGCCTCTGGGATTTAGCAGGAAGCCGCCCTGTTCGCTAATCAACACAGTAACAGAGACAGATGTGCAGCCGCTCACACCTTGCAGGTGCTCTGATCGGCCGTCTTCCTGTCTCTCACTCCACTCTTATTAGCACACACTGACTTTCTCATTAAACATGATGAGAAATGTGCAGCTCATCACAGCAGATTGCTTCCAAGCCTTGCTTTGCCATTTGTGAGGACAGACCAGTGAGTGAGTGAGTGAGGGTGGATAGAATGAGATGGGACCGACAGGACAGAAAATGTAATTCAACAAATATTACATACTGCCAAAAGAGAAGAGGACCAGATTCAATGGCAAACCACAGCTTCTCCCTCATGTCACATTCTGGCAGGGCTGTTTACTATGAATAGAACTCTGTTGCACTTTCTTGGACAAATTTATGCACTTGAAAGATTTATTTGGAGAACTTTCTGGAAAATTCATTCAATGTTTAATGAAGTACTGCTTTTGTTACAGCTTCTTGGAGCTCTGCACCATGAAAATAATCACAATAATAATTCAGGCCTTGAATCATTACTATCAGTGATTAAGATTTAACTGCATAACATCATTCTCATGATCCCTACATATTTTTTTAATTTCTTCATATCTCTTATACTTTTTAATTAGTTGTGCTAACATCATTGCTATTGCTAACATCATTACTCAAACAAATATTAAACTTTGACATGATACTATTCACTCATGCGCTTTATTGAGAAGAGGTTTGTTATTATTTTTACAATTAATCAGACTTGTGATTTTTGGCTAAAACAGCCAATATATTCAGTATATTTACATGAGCGTAAGAGACTGGTCTTATGAAAATGCGTATCACTAACCAAGTTTCCATCCAGATTTTGCGCTGTTTTGTTATCGACAAAGAGAATATGCGTTAAAAAAAACTTTGCGAAATTTGCTGTCTACAGCCTGTTTCCATCCAACTGGCCTACCGATAAAATGGTGTGCGTGATGACGTCATCCCTAAAAAAACGAATTGTCGCATAAGTTTTGGTGTGTTGCAAAAAAAAAAAAATGCCCTTGAGCTGTTTCCATACATAATTTCTCCTGTTGCGTAAATTATAGGCTATAGGCTAGTAGCCTGTTCTTCATCCATTTGAAACAAAACAGCCTATTATTAAAGTATAGGCCTACATAAAATCATTTTTATTAAGTGTCATGAGTTGTTGTTGTTGTTTTTTTGTTTGTTTGTTTGTTTTTTTGTACTTTGTTATGGACTAGATAGATAGGCCACTGTTGATAATCAAGCAATGATCATAAACAGGTGCAGTTGTATTATTATTATTTTTCTGATTAACGTTTATAGGAAACTGAAATGTTCATTTCGGTTATTTTATTTCTCCTAACCGACGGTCGTTAAGGCATATTAACCATTAACCGAAAGTTTATGTTAAATTACAATTAAATTAAATTTAAATTGATAGGTGGCTTCGACCCATTAAAAATACCTAAATTTGTTTTCCAGGGATTAATTTTATACACACAAATAGCAAGAATAAAAATATAAGAAGCTAACAAGCCAAAACGAATTAATTTAAACTTTTGTACTTCACATTCCAATATCATATTTACCAATATGTAAAACAAAATGTGCTTGGCATAATATCACGGGGGTAAGGTGGTCAAGGTGAAAGGCACGGACTAGGCTATTTAAACTGAACAGTGCACTGTAAAAAAAAATAATGTAAACGTAGGCCTACTAACATCAAATTAAGATAAGCCTATGTTTGAGAGGTAACTCATCTTTTTCTTACCATGTATAAAATAATTTTAGATGCAACTGAATAATATGAATATGATTTAATGCGCTTTTGAACTACAGGGAAACGGTGCTTTAACATGAACACGGACGCTGCCTATAGGCTAATTCTGTCATGTGACACCACATTTATTTGCGTTAAAGCCCCTTTTCTCGACAAAAAGTGTTTCCAAAGAAATTTTAGCGACATTTGAAGTATCGATATGGAATTTATGCGCTAAAGTTAAACGGAAAAATATTTTGTCGACACATGAGAAATTTAATCGATAATCGGCATTTCCATCAGCTATATCGTAAATATTTTAAAGCGCTAAATATTTTTTCGAAAAAAAGTCCTTGGATGGAAACCTGGTTACTGACACGTTTTTCAGTTTCTATTTGGCATGCTGTTTATACGCAGAAATTGACTTTGGCGTGCATATGACACGCAGTTTTGGCGTACATATAATACGCACCTACCAAACACCCCTAATCCTAACATCTATCATACACGCCAATATCTCTGTATAAGCACGCCAAATAGAAACAGAAACTCGTATTGATACGCACTTTCATGAGATCTGGAAAAACACCGGTTTGTAGTGAAAACAGTTACTGTTTACTGCACGTTATTCTTCTCGTTATTCCCCTATAGCAGCTAACTCATCGCGTATTATTCTATTGCGCTTCTTCCGAGAACTGGACGAATGAATTTGGAACGTTTATGGAAGGCCAAAAAGGCCAAAAACACGTGAATTTTAACGCGTAAACAACACGTAACAATACGTTTTTCATGTTTTCATGTGATAAAAGTCATCCAAAATCCACTTTTTATTTGTTATTTATTCATTTTTTATTTTATACTACAACCATCTGGTGCCTCAAACCATTAGATTAATCTGTGCAGAGCAGACCATCTCACCTTATTACTAATAGCCTACCATGTTCTGCAGCAAGTCACTTGGGAGTTTTATGCTTCAAGTTGTGCTACAAATCTTTTTAGACTGTCTAAGCAGGTTTCATTTTCTTACATGGAAAACTCTGTAACTGAAAAGACATTTGTAGGAAAAAAACTTTGTGAAAAGGTCCATTTGAGAATCTTAAATGAAAATAAGTAGAGCAGTGGTAAAAATGTCATTTTTAAAATAGAGCGGATAAGCTGGAAATGGTATGTACCATTACTTGTACCATGTAGTTGGCTACCAACTTTATGTGAATCCTGTAACTCAATGACTCTGAGCATCTTAAAAACACATAAAACTACTGTGTTATTCTTGGGCAAATGTAATAATCCCCTTTGGTCCGTAGCATTGTATCACTTGCCCATTTAACGTCAGCGGGAGCTTGACAAATATCCTGTCATAAAACCGTTGAAGGAAAATCTACTGCCGTTGCAACTCTGCAGAGTGAAGAAAGTGAGAGATTGATACCCTTTACCACTTTAAACAAAGAGGACGAGGCCATGCAAATTTAGATTGCTTGGCAGTTTCTGTATTTGAGTATCTTTACTCAGGTTCATCTCTGGTGCAAGATCCATAGAAGTTTCAGTTCTGTTATTATTGCATCTGAAAATGACAAACAGCCTTGATTCAGTCAGAAATATCCTTCCTGTGTGAGAAAATTGCAAGCGTGAGGGGGTGGAAGCCGTACAGCTGCGTGATCTCAATTATATTGCTATAAAAATGGTCGCATTTCATCATGTGTGTGTTCAATGCTTCTTTCTTTGAAAAATATTTTAAATAGCAAGCCGGGGAACAACCCTTTCTGTCTGTCTCATTCTCTCATTCCAGATCTCACCATGATAAAGGATCTTTGTTCAGGGGCAAATGCTAGAGACAGAGCCGGGCTGAGCGTTGGCCAAGTCGCTGTTGGGTCTTGTTTGTGTCTGTTACGATAGTAACCGCTGTCCTCTGACCCGCCGGCAGCCGTTCTGTGTTGGGTGGTGGGAAGGAGTTGAAGGGGTGTAGGCAGGCCCTCGTGTCAAATAGACACAGAGTGGAAGTGACACTCCCTTTTGAATCAGTCACCTCGAAATTTATGTGGGATTCAGCATGTATTCATTGCGGTATGTTACCATATAAGGGTATTCTAAATAAACTCGCTTGAATCAATAGTTACCAATTAATCCCTCTGGCAGGTTGTTTCCTAGTCTTTAGTTATTTGGAAGTGGTTGTGCTCTGTGGCATTGCTCAAAATTAACACTATACTCATATCTGATTCATGCTTCTGGAATCTGGAACCATGCCAGTAATAATTAACTTTTCAGTATAAAGCTCAACATCTGTTGTGTTCACCTTCTCTAAAAGTGGAAATTGTTCTTTGAAGGAGCCATTTTGTTTCTTAGTGGGGCACAGGGTTTAAAATTAACACTCGCCAAAAGTGCCAAAAAAAAAGCTTTTTTTCTTCTCCACATGGAATATTTCTCGCATTAACTCTAGTAACGTGCAGTGGCAAAGTGACATGATCCCATTTATTGCAATGGAGTTGTCAATTTCCAGCAACACAAGTGACATTGAATACAGGAGACAGGGTGTGTGTCCGAAATCGTATACTCTCTTGAGTACGTACTTATTTTGAATAAGTAATTACTTTGTGACCCCTGAAAAGTATGTTCTATGTAGTATGAATGTAATGTGGACATACTACATTCACCATGTTGTCAATGTCATGTGACCTACCAGTATCAGTTGCATCACTTTACTGCCATTCACAAATCCTCTCCCGTGGCTTCCTGAGATAGTAAAGTGTCCATGGTATGCACACTTCAGAATCTTGCTGGAAGTAGCAAGTCATCCGGGTAATTTTTACCCACTCTTTTATGAATACTGTGAATTCGGACATACTTCATTTGTGTCATACTGGTTTCGCCTACTATGTAGTAGGGAAGTATGCGATTTTGGATGCAGCCAGGATGTAGACGTGTCCAGCGACACGACAGAGTTGAAAAATGCTTAACTTTAATCAACTGCAGAGTGACTTTTGGAAGCGACAACCAATAGGAGTGAAGACTGAATCAGCTCAAGTTACCCGTCTCGGTTACACTTTATTTCGATAGTCCACTTTAGACATTCTACTAACTGTAAGTAACTTTCCACCTACATGTCAACAAACTCCCAATAATTTGCAACTTTGTTTAACTTTGTTAAATTGGAGTATAAAAACAAAGTGTTACCACTGCCTGATTGGAGGCAAAATAGGACAGAGAATTTATGGAGCGATTTCACTATTCTTTATGATGTGTATAGAGAATGACGAATGGAAATGAAAGCAGTGGCAGTCACAGTGAGTTTGAATCGTTGATAGTTCTTGTTGATTACATAATGAGCAGTTAAGCACTGATATAGTTCATATTAAAGCAGTATCCTCTGGATAGTGTTCATTATTACGCACAAGAAAACAAATGAACTGTCAGATCATTTTGAAATTTTTTGGCAGTATAAGTGAGTTTAAATTGTATCATAATAGATTGTTCATCTGGTTAATGATTTATTGCACTACAGCACTGCTGTAGTTTATATAACAACACTCGCCAACAAAAGAATGGTACTTCTTTAGCAACAAGAAAACAAATCCCTAGTCATGATTTCTTAGATTTAGCATCTATATATATAATTTGTGATTGCATTTTCTGAAGGTATTTCCAGACTTGCAGTCTACCAGTAACATTAGGGTCTCAAGACTTTAAAATGAAAACAAGAGTAACAAAATCATGATGCAATAATATGATGCTATGAGTGATGCAAGGATAGGGATAAAAGAGATAAAATGTTGTAAAAGGGATCATAAAATTAAACAAGGCTAAATTTAGTTTATATATTTATAACTAGTACATTTTATTAATTCATATATGAGAAAGAAGTATGAAGGACAAGCAGAGGGAGGTTTAAATCATACATTTAATGTATAAAATGTTCAGTTTAATTATAAAAGGGTCTTTGACTAGAGCCCCTAATGAATCATCATTGTGTGCTGCTATAGCAGTCAACATTTTAAAAACAGATTATACAAATTAGTACTTTCTATAACATTGCATGGTTTGGTCATTTTGTCTTTGGTTTAACAATATGTGGCTAAAAATATTGGCAAATAAACAAATCAAGCTCTTCTAAAACAAGCTTATAGAGTGTGTAAACCTGTAAATAGAAAAGAAAAATACAGTTAGTGCATGTCATCGACTGTAAGTGAAGGTAAAATTGATCATTTTTATATGGTGAACTTACTTGTGCAATGACCTATTTGAATGTGTGGCTCTCAGTGCCACCACGTCCAAAACCTGAGGAAGAAAGAAAGAGAATTACTTATAATATGACACTCATTCTTGGTTTTAAATAGAAAACACAGCATTACCATATCCATTTGACCATATGGCATGAAGTTGAATGTTTTGACATAATTATTTGAAGTAACTTGCACTGAATGTGTTAGCTTAGCATGCTAAGTAAAAACACAAAAATCTTGACGCTGTCAAAAATATGTGTAACATTGATGCAAAATTCAATTATATAACAGCTGACAGTATGATATTTAGATTAAGTGGCACTGGATAATTAAGAAATTTGAATAAATTCTCTGGATGAGTGAGAAACCCATTTTATAGTGGTCAAGTACTGTCCCACAGCCGTCAGTCTATGTGTTTATGAGCTGCAGCAATAATCTATGCCATGTGGTGGACTAGTTGAACAGTAACACTACAGCACAGTAAAACAGAGCTGTTGACGCATTGGAGAAACTTTACCTTTGGGTCCAAAGAGTGCTGAGTAGCATGGGTTGTTACAATAAGGCTTCCCATCATGCTGTGGGGTGAAACACATTAGTCAGTCCACAGTACATTAATGGACTTGAACAGGGGCTATTACGCAAGACCTTCCTCAAGACATATTACTCTGACAGACTAACCCACTGAAGTGTTTATGTAAGGTAAAAATATGCCAAAAGTTAACTGGACTCCATTAAGTCTGCCTGGTAAATTAATCTGTGCTCTGTCCCAGTAAGAGGTTGGCAGGCCGTGTGTATTTCTGTGACTTACCTCTGCATGTGAGCCAGCCGACAGGGTCTTGTTGCATTTCTCACACTTCAAACAGGGTCTATGCCAGTCTTTGCCAAGTGACGACACTCTCTCAGCTGAAACGTCAATGATAATTATCATTAATTCAAATAAATATGAAAACCACATATAAATAGGCTTGAAAAATGGATTGATTAATGTAGAATTGCAGTGCATGTTATTCACAAAATTCCCCATTTATTTAGTCATTTTTTATGCACTTTTGTCAATTCTTAGCCACAATATTTCAGTATTAATTAAAAATTTAAAGGGACAGTTCACCTCAAATGATGATTTTATCTTCAATTACTTACCCTCATGTTGTTCAGAACCTTGAACTTTTTTTAGTTGAACACAAAAAATGTGCTTTGAATTTTAAAAAATGACTTTTCCCCCCCACTATATTTAATGAAAATGAAGTTCAATGTTTTGGACCCCGCTCACTTTCATTGTATGGACAAAAATAGTTCTTCAAAATATCTTCTTTTGCATTTTGAAGGACGAAAGAAAGTCATGCAGGTTTGGAACAACATGAGGGTGAGTAAATAATGACCAACTTAAAATTAACATTTTGGGGTGAACTATCTCTTTAAATTTTTAATAAATATTCTTAAATAATACATATAAGAACTTGTGTAGTGAGAAAAGGAGCCTAATGTAACACATTTTACTATGATTAAATTCATTGAGCTGATTTCCTCCAAAAAAATCAATGCGGAACGTGGCTAAAAAGAAACGTTTATTCCATCTGGGCCTGTTTATAACCTCATAGACAACTTGGAACCTAAAGGATCATTCATTAGCCGTTAAGTTGTTTTTATAAAGGAGTCAGAGCAATACAAAGTCAATCACGCATGGGAAAATTAGCTGATTTTCAGCTATTATGTAGTTAATTAAAGCCATGATGAACTTTTCATGTCAACAAAGCTTACGCTGAAATCTCAAGTCTGGCAGACTGCCTCTACAGTCCAGCACGCTGCAAATCTTGTCAGATCATTGTGTTCTCCACTCAACGCAGATAAAGTCATGACCGCGAGAACATGGGTGGGTGTGGACGCTACATGCAGGGCACTCCCAAAGGAATTCATCCCTCCCTTCTCTTATAAAAGGGCCATAAAGAAGTCTTTATCTACAGCCCTCAACAGAAAGATTTCTCCAAACAACCCTCACGATGAAGATCGTAAAAGAAGTGGGAAGGGAAGACAAAGTCATGCGTGCTCGGGCGTCTCCAGTAGGGGAGGTACTTTTTACGAGGGAGGTTTTGGGCAAGCGTCTACATCTCATGGACGCCAAAGACTGTCTGAAAGCATGACCACTCTAAAAGATGACAGATTCATGGCTCCAAGAGAAGATTCGTTTGAGCTTTTTGGCATGCAGAAACCAAAGGATGGACAAAGGGCAGATTAACAGTTCCCATCTGTGACGTAAATCTGAAAAAATGTGATGAGGTGTTAGCAAAGACCCCAGACACCAAATAATGCTTCATCGTTTATCTAGTAAGCCGAGTGTTGAAGGATAGCACATACACTACATTATTCTCATTGTTATGGACTACTGTGAGCTGCTATAATTGCTTACAACAGCTGTAATAAGAGTCATACTCATCTCAGCTACGGTGTCACACTACGGTGGAAAGCTCTTTTGTTTAGTACTAGACTGTGAACATATGATCCAGACATGCTGGGAGAGTTGGATGCAGAATCAATGGTTCATGTGAGAAAGAACATTTTGAAAGGACAAACAAGGCAGAAAGGAATTCACTACAATGGGTTTGGGCTCTTGCAATGCTGCCAAGAAATAGTTTGGTCATCTGAGCCACACCTAAGACAGTAATTACTTAACTTCCCTCAGCCAAATACACAGAGGACACACTAATCTCTCTCTCTTAATGGCCTTTATCAACACAAAATGTCTTTGACTGGGTGTCAAATCTACAACAGAGATTTGTAATCGGTAGCTGATTTATTCTGCATAGCATGTTTTTTGCCCAATAACATTGCAAAGAGTAAGTTATATATATATATATATATATATTTATATGTATGTGTATGTATATATATTATTACTATGCAAAATTTTATTTTAAAATATTGCTTTGTTAGTTTGAGCATCTCAACAGAGCAACGCTGAATATTGAACCAATGGTGTAAGTTTGGGGCGGGACTATCTGTTCGACTGACCAATAGAAGATTGGGAGAAGTTCTTTGGAAACATTTGAAATGGTCATTATTTTGGCAGATCAGTCCGATGATGATAGAAATTACACAATGTACTTTTATATCTGTTTAAGCTTAAAAGGAATTACAAATAAGAACATCCACTCTCTATTTGCGGTTATGGCAAAGCCATAAAATTGTGTTATTTTGATTATGCCATTGTCTAATCTCTATCTTATATCTTCACTGTGGATTTTTTTCCTCTTTCCATCTCTGAGGGGCTGTGGTTGTTAGATTACTTCCATTCGAACATTAAATAAGACCGGCACCGGGCACATGAGGCAGTTTTGCATGATGGAAAAGATACAGGCTTAGAGAAGCACTATAACAGCAAAAGCAGAATGAGTCATGTGTGAGATGCTGAATGAGGACCATATGATGGAATCTTTATTGTTAATTCAGAGGAAATGTGCATATCGGTTTTGTAAATAATAGAAAAAACTTTCAGTGAAATGCTAATGAATTTTACATACTGAGACGATATGATATTCAAAAATGTTGAGTGCTATACATTAAAAGACAGACTTTGTGTTTCAAAGTATCGTAAAGAGTCTAACTCTACCTGCCAAAACTTCCTGGCATGTTTATATTGGCAAAGAATATACAGTAAATTAGCAAAGAAGAAAAAAGAGTGGTGGAATGGATGGTCAGTTAACTGAAAGGACAAAACCCAAGCAAAGACTTGCAGTAAAGAGAAAGTCTCAAAGGAGATGCTTATGAATGAATTAAGGCTCTGCTCAAAAACGTAATGAAACTTAAGAAATGTACACGTATTAATTTTTATTTTCCATACATATTTACCAGTTTCTCTGTTTGAATATGAGCCAAACAGTAAAGTTTTTTAAAGACACGTCTTGTCTTGTTGCCTTCATGGTACTGAAAATATTTAAATAGTTTGGCTGAATACACAATGCAAACAGGTTACTTTACAATGTAAAGCACTGACATTATCATTTGCATTATTAGTCACTGCTGTACTGCCCCATCTGCTGTTTATGTTCTTATTGTTTCTTTATTATTATAAATATTATTAATAATGTAAATTACACAATTATAATATGATATATTTTTTTGTTTTTCTAAGCAAACATAAGCTTTAATCTTAACCACTCTAAGCCCAACAATGCAATTCTCCATTAAGTCTAAAAATCTTAATGCAAAGTTTTTTTTTCTATAATATGCTATATTTTTGTTATGCAAGTGTTTTCTTGCTGCAAATGCTAGCATGCACAAGTTATGTGTAAAAGCTGTTTTGCAAAAGTTTCTAACAGGAAATACGCTCACAAGCATTAGTTGACAGCTCCCTTCCTGGTTATTCGCTCGTGCTGTTGCTTATTCAAACCAGTTTATATTGTTTACATCGAAGTATTAATAAATTGTATAACAGCATAATAGTGTACTTTGACTTTCTTTTCGTTCTTTTCCTATTTGTTAAAAGTAGCATGTATGTAAATATAAATATTTTACACGAGTCTTACCAAAGTAAACTTCCTTTTCGCACTTGGGGCATTTAGGCATGTTTGCGGTGATTTAGTTCCTCGGAGGAGAAAGTCCTGCTTGAAGAAAGTTGAGATGGAGAGCAGCAACGGTCCACCTGCACACAGCCACGCCTTTGGTTTGCGCTCATCCACTCCGCAGCCTTATTTATAGTACTGTGGAAATAGTTTGCACACGGTGATGGGAAGAGAGAGAGAGAGAGAGAGCGGGAGCGGGGGTGCGCGCACACGAGAACGCGCCTTATTTTATTATACTTACGCTCATTTTCAGTGGTTTTTCCGTTTTGTATTCTGGCTTTTTAATTAGTTTGCAGACAGGTTTACAAACACTGGAGGTTCATTGTTTGTGTAAATAACCTTTTGCACTGGATGCAGGTTGAGTTCTGCTTGTTTGAAAGGGATAGAAATATGATCCTGTACTCGGTACAAACTCACAGATCAAATAGCCACATGACGTAGAACCTAGGTGGCCATCTGATGTCATCAAATAGTAATGTGCCAAACACTCTGGTCATCACTGCTTTGTGTTTTTAAAATGAGAGTTTGTTTTCAGACATAGAGAAGTGTACCTGAACCCAGCTGGCTCTTTTACAATTATGAATATGAATCTGGCGCATTGCACATACCTAGAGAACTTTGTGTAGGTCTTTGAGTGATTCATTTGTGTGTGGATGTTGTAAATGTCTCTGTGTATTTACGTTTAGTAAACAGCATCAGTATTTGACAGATCAAACATTTCCTGAGAGTATAGGTGTGCCTCAGCCCAACCCTTGGATTGATAAATGCACCATGGCAACTGCTCAACATGTTTTCAAGTGTAGTGAAATACATCACTGATGTATCCAGATCCACACACACACACACACACACACACACACACACACACACACACACACACACACACACACACCTTATACCCAGAAAACTTTCTGCTATTTTAGATTTTCAAAACACTTCATTCTGTATGATTTCTAAGCTTGTTTCCTCATGGGGACCAAAAAAATGTCCCCACAGCATCAAAGTTTACTGGTATTACTATCCTTGTGGGGACAATTGGTCCTCATAACATACAGAATACTAGGTACACACATACAGATATTGATGTTATTTTATGGCTGTTTAACCAGGTAATTTTTAAATCAATAACATTACACCTTTGTCCAGATTTAATCATTGATTTACACACACACACACACACACACACAATGAATTCGCTCCTGTTCTATGATCAATATGTTCTCAGTTTCTAAATTTAGATTTTTTTGCTTATATGCAATGCCATAATGATTCAAATGTCCTGATTTCATAATGAAGAAGTCTCATTAAAAGAATTACGTTTTTAAAAGAAAACCTTACCTTATATTTATTATTTGAAAAATTTTGTTTAGGTCATGTGACCAGCATGAAAAAAAATACATTAAACAAGAAAATTATATAACTCTCATGATTGTGTGTCAAGGTCAATAAATTCTGTTAAAATCCGAACTGACTGCACTGTATTTTATGTATAATCATTTTCTATTTTTAACTGTTTTAATTTCATTTTAAATCAATTTTTAAATCATTTTAAAAGTTTTTAAATTCCTTGTTTTATTGTTGTGATTATTTTTTTATGATTATTTTATTTCCTTTTATGTAAAGCACTTTGAATTACCATTGTGTATGAAATGTGCTATAAAAGTAAACTTGCCTTGCCTTGCCTAAAATATCAGAACATTATAATCTGTAAAAGATTGTATATATGGTATGGTATTTGTACATTTGTAGTATATATATATATATATATATATATATATATATATATATATATACGTATGTATGTATGTATGTATGCCAACATTTTGAATGATTAAATGAGTGAATTTAAAACAATGTGTTCACAGACTGTTGCTGTACACTGTATATATTTGTGCACTGAATATAAATATGTATTTGATGTATGATGAACAAGAATGATTAATGTGCCACATGTGCTCTGTATGTGGCTGCATCCCTCGCTCTGCCCTGTGTTTGACTTATCTTGACAGCTCTACCCACAGCTGATCCATCAGCAATCTCCTAACTCTATCGTGCCACCCGTGTTTACCCAGTCATGCCAGGCCACAGTTTCATCTCAGCAGACTCCAACTGCCAGCAAACAGCCCACCCGTTGCTTCATCTCTAGCAGTGCAACTGCAGTCCTGTTCACTGGGCTCTTCCTCATGTAGATACTGTGAGGTTCACCATCAAGGATTTTCCACTGATCTTTATTTCCTCCCTCTGTTGACAGTAGATCCAGCAATCCGTGCTGAAAGATAATTTTCCCTGCCAGTCCCTTCCAGCTCTATTATCATTGCCTGCTTACCAGCACCAAAAGCATTATCTGATCTGAGCACCCGCATTACACACTTCCTCTAATTGTTTGTTTTTAAACAACATGAAAGGATAAACCTTTAAAGTTTGTAGACTGCCTAATAGAAGCCTGGCTTAATAATGCTTGGTTTCAGTTGGGGAAGCTACTTTAAACCTTCAGCGTGCCAAGCTACACACACATATTTTAAAATACCTCAGCTATGGTCAAACTACTCTTCTGAGGAAGCAGTTAGCTACACTACCCAGATAGTGACATATTGTATCTCTCCAAGAGTTCTTCATCTGGAAAACATCTGTTGCGTACAAACATCTGATAAACATATTTAAAAAGCAGTTTTACATAACCATACACATTTTAGAGACATTTTCTAAATGTCTTTTTAACATCTTTCAGGAAAAGTCTTGGAGGCAGATGAGCCTCCAGATGAAAACACGCACATAAAATAGACGTCTCCGCGATTTATGTGTGCTGTCAGGATACAAATTCAAAAACCAAGACAAATAACCAATCACACTGAAAGTGTTTAACATCTAAGGGTTATAAATAATTTATTATTACGTGGCTTTCTGGAATACTTGATTCTGAGAGGCATTGGTGTCATCCATGGTGCCGCTCTTCCAGTTAGAGAGCATAGACTGTAAAAAAGTTGGACGTGTCGCCACTTCCTTCCAATGTAAAGAAGTGAAGCCAAAATGTTCCAGGTATGGCCGCTGTCATCTTGTGCCTAACCTGAGGTTGCGCAATAATAGTGATCATGAGCTAGAGCCACGGTATCAAAATCCCACCCAAACTTCCAGAGACCCAATCACAAGCACGCAATAATGCTTGCGATTTTATAGCATCAAATAACTAACTAAAAGCAAACTTACTAGAAAGTCGAACAGTTGAATGCATGATAAAAACTTCCCAATATGACGGAACCCATCTTTGGGAAAAAAATTATTTGAAGTGTCATTTGATTGGTTTTTTTTGTTTTGTTTTTTTTTACTTTGGTTTACATCATGTTGTTTACATGGCGAGGGTGCGGTTAATGACCTATACTGCAGCCAGCCACCAGGGGGCAATCAAAATGTTTGGTTTCATGTTTGAGGCACACTTGGTAATAAGTCACGCTACTTCATGAAAATTTTACGCTAGCACTCAAATTTGGTGCACACCCGGGTTTGTTTGATATCAGAATTCGGTTCGTTTGGATAATGTGAACGCTGTTTTCTGAACTCAGGTTCGCTAACTATAGGCTTTGTCTGGGAGTACATGCGAACTCTGCTTCTGATGTGAGCGTAATTGTACTAAATCTGATATTAATGACGAATGAATCGGCCAAACTGTGTATTTATGCATTTACTCACTCGCTTTCCTGACAAGCGTGACTAACATGCTACAACAGAGAGAATATATATCGCATTTCTGCTCGCAGAAAGTGACTCCCGCGTTCTTTTGAACCTTTGCATTACAGTTGTGACAAATAGATGCATATACCGTTCTGTGTGCCATTCTGTGTTTGGAAATTAATCAAAATTTTCAAAATCTGAAGGATAAAAATTAAGCGAGCAACCATCCATTCATTTTGCCGCCTTCTGCATAGTTCGGACCAAGCAATCGAACCAAGTGTGAAAGCACTTCAGTATTAATATTAACTTGTTTTGGTGCTTGGCCAGTTGTTTTGTACATTGTATTAATATGGACTATTTTTGCGAAAGCATTAAAATAATATACAGATAAAATAATTTTAACTCAAACCCAATATTTTATCTCCTCATATTTATTTATTTAGTGAGAAGATGTGAAATAAGATTGATAATGTACACCTGCATTGATCAGTCCTTATTTACAACCAGAGCTGTATTATCTAACAGAATCTATTTATTTATTTATCATGAACTATTTTTTTATTTATTGATAACTGAGTTTTCCCTGGTGTTTGAACAACTGTTCAAACAAGCTGATTCACTTACATGAATCAGACTTTCCAAAGCTGCTTGAGAACGAAGTGACAGCACTTAATTATTGCCTCAGTTTGCTCAGAGCTACATTATTTTGTAAAGCGCTGAGCTACAGCCAGCCTACTGAAAACTGCAGATAAGTTTGTTGAGTTATTCTTTCAGTCAGTTACTCCTCAACACTGCATCTGTCCATGGACAAAACATTCATACGTCTTCGCGGGAGCACTACTGTAATTTATTCGGTAACAGATATTTGGCATTAGTAAACTGGCGTGGCTCACAGATCATTACTTTAAAATGAAATGAAGCTCTTATAAATAACTTGACTCCTGTTGTTATTCTTTACAAAAGTATAGTAGCATATCCTAATTTTGTCGTAATTACAGATTTTTTTGTAGGCTATTTGTGGGAGCCCATTGCCAGTGTGGTAGATCGGGGTGTACAGAAGTGAAAGGGAGGAGGAGTGAATAGAAAAAACAAACACAGACGTCTGTGATTAGGTAATCAGGGGCTGTGGAATAACAGTTTGTTGGACTGAACTCATCACTGCTGAAGACAGAGGGCGGGCTGGGAAGCAAAGTGTTCTTTTTGTGAGCTGAGAACAGACAAAATGTTACAGTATCTCATTGAGTGAAGAGGAAACACACACACAGAGTCTGCAGACCTTGAGGGCGATCCTTTTATTGGCCCTTACTGTTACATCACATGCACACATAATAATGATGATGTCAATCATCTCTGGAGGACATTGAGCATTGGGTGGGAGGAGATGTTGCCAGGGTTACTCTGTTGTGGGTGAGTTTGTACTATTCTGACTGACAGCTGAATGATGATTATGGTGTCACTCAACACACCTTAAAAATTTATCGCAACTTGATGTTGAAAAATAAAATCACGGACACGTTACTACATTTTACGTCACCTGTCTAGTCATCACAGGCTTACTGTACCAGCTAAAACACCTTCTCATGTACGACGCTTTCATCAGTTACCCGTCAATACAGTGAAAAATGTTTGTCTTGGAAAAGTATCAAAAGGTGAGAGATGGTTCACACAGTCATAGGATTGTATAACGCATACTTGTCAGCCCACTTTTACTGTAAGTGAAATTGCATTCCTCTTTGTAATGTAACATGTTTGTGTTTCAGCCCTCAAGTATGTGTTTATTTAAGAAATTGTGGGAATAAAGCAAGATCAAATTAGAATAAAACAAATATTCCAAATATGTAGACATAAGTGCGATAATCTCAAACGATCATTGGTAATCTTCATTTCTGGTGTGGCACAATACTGGAAAGAATGCAATAATTTTCTCAAAAAGGAGCGGGAGGGAGAGTTTAAAAAAAGTTGTTTCCTTAGCAACCGGCTGTTATTTGTCATAGTTTACTTCCTGTGCCATGGTAACAAGAAATAAAACAGGATATGATGAGCTTGCATGTGTTTGGAAGATTTTAACAGTGTTGCAAGCCATTGCACTGTATCATCCCATGTCAGCTGAGCCACATTACAAGCTAAACCCTTCTGTTTTTATTGCCAGACAAATATTTAAACGTGGTATCAAGTTGGACAGCGCAGTGTATTTGTTTAGCCGACTGTCTAAATGACAAACATATGTTCCATTATGATTATATTTATGCTTAAACAAGAGCAAATTGACACCCTGAGAGGAAGGAACTGCACATTTCCTTACACTGTCTTATTGTGAGGTATACTGTAACTTATCACAGTCAGTGCATGCTTTTGCTGTGCATAGTTGTGTAGTAGTTTCACCCATCCCTCTATTTACTAGCACTAAAAGTTTATGGCACTGAGCTGTTCATGATTTGGCACCAGATTGGCATTAAACGCCCGTGTTTCACGCTGTGGTGTAATTGGCATTCCTTTTCCGAAGGTTGCTGAGAATTTTTCCAGTATAATGGGCAAATGTTGAGAGAGCATGTCACATGAAGCTGAGAAGTGTGATATAATCACTGGCAGACAGACACCAGCATGAGCGAGAGGAGAGTCATTAGGCAATAGCGCTCCACACAATGCTTGAATGAATATAACTGGGTCTTCCTACAGAACGGGTGACTTATGTGTCCCTTACGTACATATTCTGTGTAGAAAAATGACTTTGAACAGTATGAACAGTAAATAGTTAATGCAAATGTTTTGCTCTCTCTGAGTTAACATTGCTTAAAGTAATCACAAAAATACAATTTTATTTTATATTTAGATATGTTTTTATCTTTAATCATGAGGATGTTTTTGGCCTGTTTTTTCACTTCTCCTTGATGTGGTTAGATATATGCACTAACAAAATATATGGAAATAAAGGTTTTTCTTTTTATATGATTTGTTTTTAGATTTTAGCTTTTATAATCTATTAAAAAGACATAGTTGAGGCCAACCAAATTTTTACCAATTCATTAAAATGTAAACATTGCCATGAGATTGTGTTGTCATCCCTGTTACTTCTCTTTTTAAGGAAGTAGATCATTTCATTAAAAAAACTTCACAGACAAGTTAAATTCTTCTCTTCTCTCTTCTCTTTTAATGTTATGTTTTGTTTTGTTAGATTTGTTACTAGGGGATTTTTTTTCAAATGTCAGCCCTGTTACTATGATATAATTGAAAAGTGCATCCTGGTGGGATGACCTGCCCAACTCAATCAAGTCTTTAGCTATCTTCAAGCTATCTCTTCCATCTACACTTGAACTTCTAACACTTGCACTCTCTATTATATTTCTATTCTATCTACTTGTTTTCTTTTTAATTAATATAAAAAGTAATAACTACTTGACCCTCAAGCACTAGCTCTATCTATTCCATTTCTTTTCTATCTACTTTTAATTCTTTTAATATATATATATATATATATATATATATATAAAATCATTGTCTGGCCCTTGAATGAGGTAGTTCTCTTGCTGTCTATGCAGGGTCAGAAAGCTCTCTGATTTAATCAAAAATATCTTAATTTGTGTTCTGAAGATGAACTGAGGTCTCATGGGTTTGGAACGACATGAGGGTAAGTAATTAATGACATAATTTTCGTGTTTTGGTGAACTATCCCTTTAAAATCTCCATTGAAATCACTTTATTATGTTTTGTTATGACTTTCCCCTATATTAAAAGATCAATCAATTTTGTATAAACAACTGATCATTTAAAAGTGGATTTTATTCTTTAAAGTCTAAAACTGAAATGTACTTTAAAATATCCCCACTCAAAAGTCAAGTCAAGTCACTATTATTTGTATAGCGCTTTTAACAATGCAAATTGTGTCAAAGCAGCTTTACATAAGCTTGATATAAAGCTGGGTGGCTTTTAAAAGTTTTAAAAGTCAAATTATTAAGTTGTTAAAAGAAAAAAAAAATCATGATAACCTATAAATATATTTTAATGTTACATATCCAGCACAACTACTGGAATCATTTTAAATAATTGTAAACTCAGTTAAGCATGAAATTTGAACTCTGAATAAACTTGATAAGACTACAAAATTATATTAATCATTTGAAAAATCTGTTTGTGTATTTCAGCTATTGCAAACAAGCAGAAAGTGGAAAATAGTCAGATAGCTGATGAAAGTCAAGATTTCAATGCAATGTGCAATCATCAGACAAACCGTCAGCTCCTTAAAGTGCCAAGTTTCCATGCACACTTTTCCAGTTTCTGTTTTCACTCACTTGATAGTCTAGGTAAATCAAAAGTACTTTACTTTGGCTGTAGTACTCTACAGCAGAGAAAATTGCTCTCATATGCCAGAGAGCACTAAAGTATCGAGCAACTGGTTGAAAAGCCCTGTCTACTGAAGACAGAAATGTTACATGTTACAGGATTTCAGTGGCAGTTCGATAAGCCTCAGAGTGCATTTACTGCCGGTTTTCTGCCACAAAAGGACCACAACCATCCACTCTACTGTGACACCGCCTTAACATTTATTCCTTAGCCATATGTACTACCATAAATCCATTGATTCAAAATCAGACATAATATTTGGACAAACCACATATCCACACGGTTTCAGTTATGAGGCCACCAAGCCACACATGGCATGGATCAGTAACACAAATTACCAGGAATACAGGTTTATTGGTGTCCATGGTGAAGCTTTGAACTTGGGGATTTTCTTCACCATGCACTTGCAATAGATCTCCAAGACTCCTACATTTCAGGGAGGCAGTTTCCATTTGTGTACTCTGGAGTCTTCATTAAACCAGTTTATCTGCACGGAAATGACTGTGGTTGCAACGGAGAGCGTTTGGCGGGGAAACGACGGGTTATGTCATAATGGAGTATAGCAGGCTGAGGAAAGCAGGACAGACAGGAAACCGTACGGTACGGTAACCAGGGAAACCTGCAACTGTTAAACGGTATCCATTCCCAAAACCATAACTTTTAAGGATTTAACACCTACCTGTACAATAAACCCGTAAGTAATAGAGTGAGAAAAGTGTCAGCGTGCTAAAGAAATACAGATTTGAGTTGAGTTAAGGACAGTGAAACTTTTATTTCAAGCCAGTACTCTGGCAAGCCTCAGTATAAACTAGAATGAATGAAAGTGGTTTTATATGGAAAATGTGCAATTTAGGAATCACAGACTGTCGGACAGCAGGAAAATGTCCTGTGGATCGTATCCTGGAGAAGCGATCATGCTCTTCTACTGTATCTGGCGCTGCTCCATCATTGTGCTGCATCCACTGCAACCGAAGGGAAATGTTTAAGTCATTATGTTGGAGAAGGTTTGATGTTGTTCTTCTCTAAAAGTCTCTTTGTGTTCAAATCATCTGTAAAATAAAATGGAATGGTCTATATTTGGAGGGCGTAGTGGAAATTTTTATGCTGATAAAAAGATTGTGGCATGTGTATCACGGATCGTAATACTAGTGGTTAAGTAATCATTAAATATTAGGCTGGGGATCCTGTGGTCGCTTGTTTGTGAATACTGTTGTTCTTATAAAACTGGCCCATTAAATATGGCATTACTTTGGAAACGGCTTGTAAATCTACGTCGTGAAATAAAGGACTCTATGGGGAACAGGAATGAGAAACACATTAGATTTTGGACTCTAAAATCTCTGTGAATCTGTCCTTTCTCTGTCATTATGCCTTGTTGAAGTCCTCTGAAGTGTCTCTGATTAGTAAAACAAACCGGCATTTTTGCCATTTTCAGTGACTTTTTCTACACTTTACAGTTACACCAGTAGGTGGCGACAAGTGACCGTCTTAATGAATTGGATTCATTCGGAGAACACGTAACTTATAATGACTTATTGAATCATTCACTCAGCGACTCAACCATATGAGTGAGTCATAGAATCGTTTACTCAACAGATTGGCTTAAAGACACTGATTAATTAATTAAGAAGGAAACACCACTGTGTTACTCTGAGACAGAAAACGTAATTCTGTTGTGGCTTTGTAGCTATTTTCCTATGGGAGGAGCAATTGTAAAAAAATAAAAATATAAGTTACTAAGTATTAACTTTTAGTTTATTGAATGGTTGCATAAAGCAAAGAAGCAATAACACTCGCCGTTTAGCTGTTGATCTGAATATCAGCATGCAAGTGTGACATTGATTAAATATAACATTATTAATATTGCAGAAATGTAATATCCAACTAAAACAACACAGTGCCTGGCTTACAGTAAAAGTATTGATAGTGTCCTTTTTGATATTTAGCTAGTTGCAAAATATTTATGCAGTTGATGAAATGCTTCTTGAACGACATCTTGATGTTTCTGAATGTTTTGTCATGAATATGGTTTGTGCATGTAGCATTGTAAATGTGATGAAGGCACTTTTTGAAAAAAGCTGGCATTTGACAAGTTGAAAAGCACTGTTACCACAGGGCGGATTACTTTCTACAACCAGCATCTCTGACTCATTTTAGAGCTGAATGGACTGACTGAGCCCTGATTGGGCACCGTTCCCACTGCTTGGCTTGAATCAATCAAGTGAGGCTCAATTTATGGTCCACAGGTTTGGGCATCTTCTGATCTGGTTCTTTGTTGGCTGCTGTTTTTTGTTGCTAATCAAGCACTAATCACATGTTAGCGTACTAACGGACCAGGAGGGCTTTTCTGAGGTCAACATTTTGAGGTCCCATTTGTCTTTTAAAATTAGAGTCTATGTTAAAAGACACCTCACTTTTCTTAGTGGCCCCTAGTTATTATTAGCCTAAACTTTCTCCAAAAGGAATTAAGGGGGATTTTATTTAACATGCCTGTTTCATCAAAAAAAAACTTTTTTAGAAGAAATATTCTGGAATGTTGAATGTCTGAGAACCTCCAGTCTCTATGGGAACCGTTGCTCAACACAAACAAATGCTGATTCGCTCTCCAGACCTGAAAAGAAAAGAAATGTTTTCCCAAAGGAAAGAGTTGGACCAAAGGGTTCCTCTGGTGGGTTTATGTGGGAACTCTTTCAGACCACTGAAGAATTCAGCCAAGTCAAAGAATAGCAGAGCAGCTGCTTTATCTATCGCAGGACATTGGGCAAATTCCAGTCTGCCCGTCAACTTTTTTTTTTTGTGTAGTCTCAGCCTATTTATTGCATCTACTGAACTGGACAGAGAAAAAAAAAACTAAACAATTAAAGACTGATATTAGTTAATATTAGGCCTACTTAGCATTACCCATGGCAAGACAAGGACAGTTTAGGTTGTAAAATGGTATGACTCTCCCAAAACTTAATGATACTTCTATTAAATACTTTTTCTAGCTATTTCAATTAAATCAAAATCATATTAAATAAACATGACAAAGAATGTTTGATTCCATACTTGTGTCAGTAGGTGGCGACAAGTGACACTATTGTAAACATATTCATTCAAAAACGCTGTTTCATTCGGAGAACAAATTACTTATTGAATCATTCAACCAATTCATTGAGGAACAAAACACGTATATGAGTGAGTTATAGAATCATTTCCTCAATTGATACACTGATTCATTCATAAAGTAAACTCTACTGTGTGTTGCTCTGAGTGTTTAATTCTGCCGTGGCTTTGTAGCTTTCTCTAGAGGAGCAACTGTGTGTAAAATATGAGTTACCCAGTATTAACTTGGTAACACCTTATTTCGATAGTCCACTTTAGACATTCTACTAATAGTAAGTAACTTTGCAATTACATGTCAACTAGCAGTCATTAGAGTATTAGTAGACTGTCTGCTTAATATCTTCTAACACTTTATTTTGATGGGTCCACAACATACAACATACTAACCATGAGAAACTTTGCAAGTATACGTCAACTTATTATATGTCAACTGTATATGTATATGTCAACTGTATATGTCAACTGCTCCGGGTGTATGTTCACTACTGTGTGCATGCACTTGGATGGGTTAAATGCAGAGGACAAATTCCGAGTATGGGTCACCATACTTGGCCACACACCACTTCCCTTTCCCTTTATTCTACTAACCCTAAACCTACCCTAACAGTCTACTCCAGGGATACTCAAATCTGGCTCGTGAGATCCACTTTCCTGCAGAGTTTATCTCTAACCGTAATCAAACACACTTGAGCATGCTAATCAATGTCTTCAGGATCATTAGAAAATCACAGGTTGGTGAGTTTGATCAGGGTTGGAGCTAAACGCTGCAGGAAAGTGGATCTTGCGAGTCAGATTTGAGTATCACTGGTCTGCTCTGAGAGTTAGTAGACATGTAGTTGTAAATTAATGAGAATTAGTTGACATGTAGTTACAAAGTTACGTATAGTTAGTGGAATGTCTAAAGTGGACTATCAAAATAAAGTGTAACCAACTTATCTTTATTAAACTGTTGCATTAAGCACTTGCCATTTTGCTATTGCTCTGAAAATCAGCATTAATTTGATTGCAGTGATTTTCATAACACCTGCACGATTGTGAGTGCGACATTGCTTAAATATAACGTCATTAATATTGTTTAAATGTAATATCCTTTTGATATGTAGCCAGATGCAACATGAAATCAAAATCATATGACATAAACATGAATACAAAGGGTGTTTGGGTGTTGCTATCCGGTTGCTAAGGTTTTCATTTGAAGTCAATGGGACTGTAGGGTAAGCGGTGTATGTTGTTGTACAAACAGGGTGTTGCCTTTTTGGCTGCTTTTGGTTTTGGCCTTGATGAAGAGTGCTGGTTTGGCATAGATTATGTCTTCCCATGATTTTGAGGTTATCCTACAAAAAATATATAGATGTCTTAAAAGAAAAATGTCCATGAACTCCCGTTTGTCACTTTATTAGTGTGTCTAAATCAGTGTGTCGACCATTTTGTTGCGTAACTGAAAGGAACAGATGAAGAACATCAAACTATAAGACTACAGGAATGGAAAAGAGTCTGGGTTGGATTAAAGGTGGGAATGCAGCCCAGTTTAGATGCTGGGATGTGGAAGCAAACACATAACAGGAAGTTCAGTGACAAAAGAAAAGAAAGATTGAGGGAGACCTGAGGAAGGGCCAGAACTGTCACACAATCACTTTAACAGCTTTTCCTCATTTCTTCAGTGAAAGGAGGAAGTTACGATACACTGGTTGTCTTCATCTGGATTGTTTTCATTTAAAATCCTGGTAGAGCTGTGTATTTTTACAATGATTAAGTTGCCTTCATAGTCTTTGACGTGCTTTTTTCAACACTTCAGAATGTCACCCACTGTTGTTTGTCTTTAGCTTGTCCAACCATCTACTACCTGTCTTGCAAATTTATGCAAATGGTGTCAGAAAGTTCAGTTGTTGTAGGCTTTGTTGAGTACGCTTCATTGGACCGTGAAGGCCAGTCAATGTCAGCATCTTTGTGTGCCTTCAAAAAATTTTATTTCATAATGCAGGACATATAATTGATTCTGCACAGCACATGCCATGAATACGGTACACTTTGATGTCCCATTACTTCTTTTAAAGCATTAGAGATATTAATATCTTTTTTTGTGAGAGAAAAACACTTGTCTAGCTTCAGAGGTCTTGACCTTCTCTACTATATCCAACAATTATAACTTACCCAGGCCCATTGAAAATGTGTGCTTGGGGTGACATGCGTTATTACATACTTTATTACACTACCCAGTCTCAGTGGAAATACGTGCCTCAGGCTCTACCTTTTTCACAACTCCTTTTGAAAATTAATAAATTGTCTGAGTTTTACTGCCTCTAGGGTTCATTTCAACGGGAAACTGCAGCAATTCATACATATTGGTATGTTTTTTTGAGTTTTACACAAACTTAGGTATTTCCAATACATGCCTGGGCAGCTTACAACCATGTCATTATTTTGACACATTTTTGACATTAAATTAATTGTAGCAAAATTATTTTTAGTTATTAACTCATTTGAATTCTCAGAAACGTAATCTTTAGCGGTGTCCCATATTTTGCATGCAACAATTTTAAAGATTTTCTCCCCTCACAAAGGATGTACAGTAACATTCCTTAAAATTGTGAGGAAATAACATCAATTTGACCCTTTTATTGGAGTTCTTTTTATTTATTTTTTACAGTTAATTTTGTTTATTTAAGGTTTATTGCTAGAATATTCCTTCTCCTGTGTTTCAACATTTTTTGAAGCACATCCTTTCACAAATCTTAAAAAAAATAAATAAAAATAAGAATTTCAGGCCTTGATGCCACACAAAGCAAAACTCAGAAATCTTACCAAAAAAAAAAAAAAAAAAAGTCAGACCAAAAGAAGAGAAAATCCACTTTAGGAGACATCAGATATGGAATCAGTTTTTATTATTATTATTATTGTGTGTTCTCATGTTTCCTTTTTTCCACCTGTTATCCTCTGTGGATGTAGTTTTTCCATTGTTTTTTTTAAGTCTGATTTCCTAAGTTTGACAATACTTAAACAGTTCCGGCTTGAGAAATGAAAGGACAAAGAGATCAGCATATGGAGGAGTCTTATGTTTGGCTTTACTGCAAAGAACAGTTCAGTATTACTGTCAGATCTCTGAGTGTGGCCGTCTCTGTGTGAGACAGATCCATTAGATCATTAATTCCCAGCTAGGGATATTTGTACCTCAGGGAGTACTTGGAAATATTTTACATGTATGTTTCATTTATATTTATACATTTAGCTGACAGTTTTATCCAAAGCAACTTACAATCTGAAAAACAGTTTGAATCACTGAATCACAGTATATTAGACAACTAGCTTTCAAAGCAAGCTAAAGAAGATGAGAAATGCAGAGAATAAATATAGTTTTTGTGTGTTTGTGTTAGTGCATTGGTTTAAAGGTGTGGGCATTGGTTTAAAGGTTAAGTGCTTATAGAAGAGGTGTGTCTTTAGCTGCTTCTTGAGAGATATGATGTTCTCATCTGTTTGGGTGGATGATGGTGCATTTCACCAGAGAGGAGCAGAGAAGGCAAAGGTTTTGGACAGTGACTTTTTGCCTCTTGTGAAGGAACAAGTCATTGCTCGTTCAGTGTGTGTAGCTGGTGGAAAGGGGTTTGTATGAGTGAATTGAAGTAGAGAGGTGCTGTTCCAGTGGCAGTCCTTAAAACCAATGTTAAAACCTTAATAATTCTGATAATTCTGTCATTTACTCACACTCTTTCTGTTCAAAACCTATAAGACTTTGGCTAATTTTTGAAACACAAATCCAGGTAAGCAAAACTTTTAAATGTGTTATTTTTGGATAGAGTGACAGAAACCTCTCAGGTTCCATTAGAAGTATTTTAATTTGTGTTATGAGTGTGAGTAAATCATGGTAATTTCCATTTTTGGGTGAACTGTCACTTTACTTTTGATTCTGGTTGAAATCAGAAAAGGGTTGACGTGAAATGTTGATTTTGCTTTGTTAAACCTAAATAAAAATTGTAAAAAAAAATAGGACTTCCAAATTGTTGAAATAAACCATACAATAAAAAGTTCTGATTAAGCATTCATTTTGCTAATTGTAAGTTGGGGTAGGCGATATATCGGTAGACACGATTAACCAGTAGAAATTTGTCAAGTGATAGAGATTTTGGATTATGGTCTCTATCGCAGTATGCTGTGACATTGCTGTGGTCACAAAAACATATAGTTTGCAGACGTTATAAGCATTGAGGTTTAAAAACAAGTGATTTTAAGCCACTGAAAGGCAATTTGCAGCAAAAGAGATCTCATTTCACTATATGTGTGCGCCTAAGAAACAGTCTCTCAGACAGCGTGAGCCGCGAGCATATAGCAAAATGAGATCTCTTTTGCTACAAATTGCCTTTCAATGGCTTAAAATCACTTGTTTTTAAACCTCAGTGTAGACAGTGCTCAAAGTGCACGGGAGTATTAAATTGAGTTATTTTTGCTGCTTTATAGGCCTTGAACAGTTAAAGGGTTAGTTCACCCCAAAATGAAAATTCGGTAACACTTTAGAATAGGGAACACTTATTCACTATTAACTATGACTTTTCCCTCAATAAACTCCTAATTTGCTGCTTATTAATAGTTAGTAAGGTAGTTGTTAAGTTTAGGTATTGGGTAGGATTAGGGATGTAGAATAAGACATTTATATGTGCTTAATTACTACTAATAAATGGCTAATATTCTAGTAATATGCATGCTAATAAGCAACTAGTTAAGAGACCCTAAAATAAAGTGTTACCGAAAATTCTGTCATTAATTACTCACCCTCATGTCGTTCTAAACCCGTAAGACCTTCGTTCATCTTCAGAACACAAATTAAAATGTTTTTGATGAAATCAGAGAGCTATCTGACACTCCATAGACAGCAACACAACTGAAATGTTCCCAGGTCCAGAAACGTAGTAAATACATCAGT
>JAFVLL020017553.1:0-44577 GCA_021397915.2 Tor tambroides | reverse complement strand
GAAGGTGGTTATTTAAAAAAAAAAAAAAAAAAAAAAAAAAATCTAATTTTTTGTCTAATCTTTTATGTAAAATGTCTTACTCAGGACAGTACTAAATAAAAAATATCATGCATTTTGTATGATCTCTTTTATTTCGTTAAAATTATTCACATTTTCACAGAGTTCCCAAACTTTCGCATGCCACTGTATGTGAATGATTGAACACTCAAATACTCCACTAGTTAGTGCATATGTGGCAAAACACGGTCAGAGAAGTATACTTTGAAAGGCTTGCACACTCAACTGTGTGCAAGATTGGGCGAAACACAAAAAAACTAAATATACTTGTGACCAGTTGCATGAACTACTTAAACTAGCCTTACAAGTTAGTCTTTTTTTTTTTTCCTTTGAGACACAGATTCATTAACTGGCTTTTGAAAGTCAGTTAGCTAAAGAGGTAGATTTGTCGAATTTGAATCTGAAAAAGTATAACTGATTTACACCTTGACTAACTGCTTGCTGGTCAACCAGTTTTTAAGACAGTCTTAACACAATGACTATGTATATTCAACCAGACAAAAAATAGAGAAAGAGGTCGAAAATGGTCAAAATGCATATTCTTTTTTCTTTTCTTTTTTTCTCTCTTTTTGGCAAAATATTTAAGTTAATATCTTGCATATTGGGATGTAAATTAATTCCAGTACATGTGTGGTCAGTATGCTTTTTCCCCCCTGTGCGTGTTAAATGGTATTGGCCAGCTTTTTAAATCACAGTGTATGTCTTACCAAGTCAGACCCAATGTTACTCAGGAACTGAAGTCTTTATTACACTCTGCTCATTCTCATTTTTTAAGAGGCAATGAGCAGAATAATACATTGTTTTCTCTCTCTCTCTCTCTCTCTCTCTCTCTCTCTCTCTCTCTCTCTCTCTTTCTCTCTCTGATTTACCATTGTTTATGTTAGTACAACTCTTCTATTGTTTTGAACATTTTTGGACTTTCTGTATCATTCATATGGCACCAGCAATGCTGAACTTTCAAATTTTGTCTGCTTGCATGTGCATACTCTAATAAAAGCCTGTCATGTTTGCACCCTCATTCTGTCTTCCTTAGAGTAAATGGTAATGCTTATGCCAGATCCACCAAGATTACCTGTGCGAACTTAAAGATAAGTAATTCCATACAGTACATCCACTAAAAATCACCTTGGGACCAGTTGGATGAAAGTCATTGCATAAATGTCAAAGTTAGTTGATAAATGGTCTAGCATGACATGTCCTAGCTGACTTGGTGTGATATTTTATCTCATTTTAAGTGCGGCTTAGTATTTAAATCTGTTTTAGGTCACTTCGTTTTCTGTGTATTATACAGCTATCTAGAGATCTGACCAATGAGATTTCAGTTTGGGCAGGACTACCCACCACAATGCAATGAAAATAGAAAATTAGTAAGCAGTTTATGGTGAAAGTGTGTATATATATATATATTTTTGGTTGGTTCATTGGGATATGGTGCATACTGTGCTCTTGTGATATAATTGTTAATGTCATCAATGAAAATAGACAGAAATGGAGGCAAGACCAATGTCAACAACCTCTTGGCAGCTGTAGAATATTCTATGTTTGAATGTCTCAGTAATTAGACTAAGAACTGACATCAAACAAAACACATCACATCGCCTCAGGATGCAAAACATTGCATCTGTCTATTCCTAACTGGGTGGAAATAAAGGGAAAACTAACAAAGATCAAAAATAGCAGGGTACTGCCCTTTTCTTCTTGCCTTTGACCATGTGATCTAGCAAAACCTCAACACATGCTTATTGGAAAAGCGTGCCTGTGGCAACATTTCTGCAAAATATTACGTTGCTTCTTGCACATTTCAAAGTGAAATGTCCAATGGGTGGCGCTAAAAGCGGATTCAGTTTTATCAAAAACAGATTAATGTGAATCTGGCCATGCTTAATTACGTTGGTTGTTGTATGTATCTGGCAGTTTGTAAATTAAATGTCCGGTCGGTGAATGGTTTTGAAATGTTTAAAAATAACGTACCGAAAACACTAGTATTAACAAAAGCAACCATGACATAAAAACACATTTGCTTAAGCAACTATGGCAGTTTATCTTGCTTCTGCAACTCAGTGAGCTTTTTCATCGTGACTTGTGTTTACCGGAGCGCTTCACATCACAAGAGCAATCCTGTACCAGGTGAGCTACCAAGCAAGTTTACTATGTCATAAAAGTCATTCAAATGCAGTTGGTTGTGTGATGGAAATGTAGATAGAGTCACATTTTCTAGTGCACCTAGATTGCAAAATCTGAAATATTTAAACTGACCAAATCAGTGCACTCACCCCAGCACTGCTGCATGCTTCCCTTACCCAGCAGGCTCTATTAGCAATTATGCAGGTCTAGAAAGCCAAACATCCCCGTTGGTAGGAATGTGGGGGTGTAATAATTTTCCCTCCACAGATTCAACTGCACTTATTTTCAGCTATATGTTTTACTGCTGAGCAACCTGCTTTTAGACATGTGGTCTGTCAGAAAATATAAATAACTAGATTCTTATGTTTTCTGTCGAAAGTGCTGCCTGCTTGTGCAAAATGTGCTGCCATAATGCAGGGTGTTGTTAGTGGTTGCCAGGTTGTTATTTTGTGGTTTCTAAGGTGTTCTGGGTGGTTACTGTGGTTGTTTGGGGTTGCTAAGTCATGCTAGGTTGCTAGTTTCTGTGATTTTCCAATCTGTAGATGTGTCTAAGGGTCCTTCTTTGAATGTTAGTCTAGTTTTATGCCTGGTTTATCACTCATGCGACATTTGTAGTCACTTTGAGTTGAGTCTCATGTTTTGAGTGTTATATGCAGTTGCTAAGGCGGTCTGAGTGGCTAACAGTTAAATTGCCCAACTTCAAGTCTCTATAAATTGTAGTTCCTTCTTCAAATGAGATTGATTTTTTTTATTTTGATTTTTTTGGCCAATTTTATCATCTGCCAGGTGAAAATTGTATGTTCGATCGCTTAGAAAAGTAATAGCACACTTTTCCTTTAGAAGCCCCATAATTTGAAATATCATTCATGTTTGTAGCACACATGATATTGGACGAGTTCCGAACAAAATTGTATTGCTTGGGGTTAGAAGTCTGTTCAAATGCTTAACCCTAAATATGAGCAAGCAGCACTAATTACATAATAGCACATGCACATTGAGACCTCTCTCAGGAATTAAATGAGTTGCGTCCAATATTTATTCATCTGCTCGCAATGGAGTCATCCAAGTCTCTTTGGTGTCAGTTTATGTAATTCAGAATTTGACTGGATATTGATGAATGGATGCAGTCTGCAGTGCAAAACAAAGCCCCCGCAGTCCCATTGTACAGGAAGTAAACAATTTACTGTTCATCTAGGCTTCTTCCCTTCAGCTCTTTCAAAGAGCAATTTTAGGATAACTGTAACTTTTCTTTATTATGAAAGAGTGACAGATAGTGACTATAGTTCACTGTGATTGCTTGTATAATAAGACTGAAGACTAGGTCAGGTCTTTTTCTGGAATATTGGCAAAAGCTCAGTTAAATGAGCAGACACACATTAAATAACTGCTGTCCCCTAATAGTCCCTCATTCAGATTGCAGTAAGCAGATAAAACAGATGTTGCTGAGTCTTCAGTGTTTGCAGAAGTAGCTTTTTTAGGCAAACCTTTGAAATTGTGCATTTGTTTAAAGAGCTGCAAGGAAAAGCGTCTTATTTGAGCTTCACTTTATGACAGTGACCCTTTACAAACAAATGGGATCTTGCTTTCTTCTCCAGTTTCATATATAAAAAAAATAAAATAAAAAACAAACAAACAAATGGTTTTGCAAAAAAACTTTTTAAAGAAAGAGTTTATGTTTTAATGATTCCAAAAATGTCAAAATATCAGGGTGTATTTTTTCACACTTTGAATATACAGAATGTGAGTGTATAAATCTTAATAATTTTCAAAATATAATGTATTGTCCAAGGTTAAAACACATTTCCTAGGTAGAATAATCAATTATTAATCCACAGCCTGAACAAAACAAAGGTCAAATCATCTGACATTGTAAGACTTACTAAAGGTCAACACAGGTCCCCTACATGTTTTTGCACACCAAGTAACCATGTTGGTCACCCCCCATATATATATATATATATATATATATATATATATATATATATATATATATAGTCTCAGCCTCAGATGTCACACCCACGGACCGTTGGCTAAACGTCTGATGCATATGGCACACTTATCTGGAAACACTTCAGGAGTTTCAAAGTCGTCGTCGGATTGGTTAGATTATACAGGATTTCCGGGAGATGTGTGTGTCGCGTTCTTTAACGTTCCACCTGGAAACAAAGATGCCGTGACACCAAACCCCCTCACAAAAGAAGAAAGCCGTCGTGTTTACAACTTTGACGACAAACACTTATCAGGGTCAACTAAACGCTTGATTTTCAAAAGTATGTGAAATTGTTAAAGTTCGCAGCACAGAATCTTTAAAATACATCCGAGAGTTTTACACACCGGTCTGTTATTGTGGGGACATTTCCATGCCCCGAAACGTGACGCTGAATGAAACGAACTGCGATTGGTTGTTTGACATGTTGGTCAAACGGCCTCAAAGGTGGGCCTTGGCCAATGAAAGCTGCCATCTATTCCAGACCTTCAGCCTTCAGTCTGAAGGTCTGGCTACGCAAGACTAATATATATACTGAACAAAATTATAAACGCAAACACTTTTGTTTTTGCCCCCATTTTTCATGAGCTGAACTCAAAGATCTAAGACTTTTTCTATGTACACAAAAGACCTATTTCTCTCAAATATTGTTCACAAATCTGTCTAAATCTGTGTTAGTGAGCACTTCTCCTTTGCCGAGATAATCCATCCACCTCACAGGTGTGGCATATCAAGATGCTGATTAGACAGCATGATTATTGCACAGGTGTGCCTTAGGCTAGCCACAATAAAAGACCACTCTAAAATGTGCAGTTTTATCACACAGCACAATGCCACAGATGTCGCAAGTTTTGAGGGAGCATGCAATTGGCATGCTGATTGCAGGAATGTCCACCAGAGCTGTTGCCCATGAATTAAATGTTCATTTCTCTACCATAAGCCATCTCCAAAGGCATTTCAGAGAATTTGGCAGTGCATCCAACCACCTCACAACCGCAGACCACGTGTAACCACACCATCCCAGGACCTCCACATCCAGCATCTTCACCTCCAAGATCATCTGAGACCAGCCACCCAGACAGCTACTGCAACAATCGGTTTGCATAACCAAAGAATTTCTGCACAAACTGTCAGAAACAGTCTCAGGGAAGCTCATCTGCATGCTCGTCGTCTTCATCGGGGTCTCGACCTGACTGCAGTTCGTCGTCGTAACCGACTTGAATGGGCAAATGTTCACGTTTGATGGCGTCTGGCACTTTGGAGAGAGGTGTTCTCTTCACGGATGAATCCCGGTTTTCACTGTATAGGGCAGATGGCAGACAGCGTGTATGGCATCGTATGGGTGAGCGGTTTGCTGATGTCAATGTTGTGGATCGAGTGGCCCATGGTGGCGGTGGGGTTATGGTACGGGCATGCGTATGTTATGGACAGCGAACACAGGTGCATTTTATTGATGGCATTTTGAATGCACAGAGATACCGTGACGAGATCCTGAGGCCCATTGTTGTGCCATTCATCCACGACCATCACCTCATGTTGCAGCATGATAATGAACGGCCCCATGTTGCAGGATCTGTACACAATTCCTGGAAGCTGAAAACATCCCAGTTCTTGCACGGCCAGCATACTCACCGGACATGTCACCCATCGAGTATGTTTGGGATGCTCTGGATCGGCGTATACGACAGCGTGTTCCAGTTCCTGCCAATATCCAGCAACTTCACACAGCCATTGAAGAGGAGTGGACCAACATTCCACAGGCCACAATCAACAACCTGCTCAACTCTATGCGAAGGAGATGGCAAATGGTGGTCACACCAGATACTGACTGGTTTTCTGACCCCTCTCAATACAATAAAACTGCACATTTTAGAGTGGCCTTTTATTGTGGCCAGCCTAAGGCACACCTGTGCAATAATCATGCTGTCTAATCAGCATCTTGATATGCCACACCTGTGAGGTGGATGGATTATCTCGGCAAAGGAGAAGTGCTCACTAACACAGATTTAGACAGATTTGTGAACAATATTTGAGAGAAATAGGCCTTTTGTGTACATAGAAAAAGTCTTAGATCTTTGAGTTCAGCTCATGAAAAATGGGGGCAAAAACAAGTGTGTTGCGTTTATAATTTTGTTCAGTGTATATATATATATATATATATATAATCAAAATAAAATTATATGACAGAAATTAGCAATGGAAGATGTGTAGTTAAGTCATTGTGTGAATTACATTATAAGCTATTTGTCAATGTGCCATAAATGTCAATGTGCCGTCCATAATTAAGGTAGAGAATCATGCTGGTAACTGCAGGTAACTGCAGGCATTTGGATATTTTACCACCATTTTGAAAATTACATCTTAACCACTGTGCTTTCACAACTGAACACTCTGTTTGTCACATAGTCAGAAGTGCAAACAGGCTACACAGAATTAATTTTGAAAACACTTCTGACTGGTATTGCTTCAATAATGATTGCACTTATTTTTAGAAGAGATTCAATGAAATTGTTATTTTAGGTTTTTACTTGAAGCTACAAGATCTAACAAAAATCCAGGCGAAGAACAAGCATGACAGATCACCTCCATTAAGAGGCCCCTGGGATAAACCAGACACTTGAGATCTGATGGAAAGCTTGCTAACCGGTTCTGAAGAGTCCACTAAAGAAATGCATATCCTGGTATTTACAGCACTTTCCCATCTTTCATTTTAACTACCATTTGAACTAAGCAGATGTAGTAGCTTTATGAATATTCTCTGTTGCTAATAGATCACCGAGGGAGTTGGAGAGATGGCTGTTCATCAAAGAGGCTAATTAAGCATTAAAGAGGTTCCAATAGTTTGCCAGGCTTTATATTGATCTTTTGCGGCGGCAGATCTTTAATCTACACCGCTCCTGGTATGTCTGGTGGGAGGAAGTATTTGGTCCCTCTGGTAATTTGTTTTGAGGTGCTGACCTTTGGGTAAATCTTATCTAAGAGTCATTTTTTTCCTTGAGTTTTCTTTCTTGTAGCATCATGCATTGGGCGTACTCCGATTCATCCAATTCAGAATCTGCAGTGTCTGTACAGGAACGGAGTTTTATGAGAAAATGATGAGGATATTTGTCAGTAAACGCATTTATTCCAGTAAACAGGTTTATTCCAGCATCAAACAGATTTTCTAAAAGATGATAAAGGATGGTGGGGGAGATTAAGAGTTAATGGGAGAACAAAAATATTTACCATTGGTGCTCCTTTTCTTTTTTATTAAATTATAAAGAGAAACTGTCAAATTATTGCCTTGATTGTTTTCAATAATATATCGTTAATCAGTGATCCAAAACGCATTTTCTCTCAGAAAGTTTCAAACATGCTCAAATGCTGCACACGGAGTTGTGTACAGAGTTTAGAAAACGACACCCAAGGATTCTCATCTTCACATGCTAACTTAATCATCCTTTATTTATGTTTGTTCATTCACTTGAGTTACTATAATTATCTCTATGCATACCTGCCTAGAAGTCACACTATTGTAATACACTGGCAGCTACTTTTATAGGCAACATTAAATAGTTAGTGCATGATTATATTTAAGTGAAGCTGCCACAGAAAAGGCCAAGTGTACCGCTGCTTTGAGGTCAAGTAAATCAAGTTAATGAAATCGCTAACTATAATGGAACCAAATTACATCCCGCTCCTGTTAATACATCCACTGACACAGAAGTGCAATTTTAGTCGATTACAAAAGGATAAATTAAGTAAGGGATAATGTACATCCAGCTGACTGTTATCGCAAAATTAACCCCAGGGTCTTGTATCACTCTGAAGGATTTTTTTTTTTTTGATGATAACAACCATCTGAATGTACATTATCCAGCTTATTACACGGCTACTTGCCACAAAAGCAATTAATTTACACAGAATATTGATTAGAGTTGAAATATTTCATTCACTCACTTGTAAAACTCCTGAAAAAGCGTTTCCTAGCAAATGGCTTTGAGCCAAGACAAATGAATGACTTGAAACGAGATTAAATGTATAATAATAATAATAATAATAATAATAATTATTATTATTATTATTATTATTATTATTATCATCAATCATCATTATTATTATTATTATTATTATTAATACTACTACTACTACTACTACTACTAATAATAACTTATAGTGATAATAATAATAATAATAATAATAATAATTTATAGTGATACCAGTTAATAAATGTCTTTTCACTGTACATAATAAATAATTATGTAGACATGAAAATTTTATTTGAGTCAGAACTGTTTTAAAATCTTACCTGATTATTATCTAGTAATCCATTGCAATATACAAAACTTCATTATATATCATTATGACTAATAATAGTAACAACAACAACAAATAATGCTAATGTTATTATTATTATTATTATTATTATTATTATTATTATTATTATTATTATTATTATTATTATTATTATTATTATCCATTCTCCAAACGCCATCCTATATAGCATGGCGGGGATTTTGGAGCCATGATGATGTTGACTGATTATTGTTAATACTATTATTTTATTGTACAAAACAAGAGTGCAATTACAATACTAATATTGATCTTGATTTCTATATTTTCAAACATTAAACCATCCTCTTTCAACCAGCTCAGACCTCAGATGAGGACCCCCAAGAGCTCTGGCACAGTTCGAACCCTCACCAAATCCATATCAAGAAGTCGCACTTTCAGTCACGAAACAGATTTGTAACCATTCTTGAAGCTTCTTGAAAGATTTGTTGAGAAATGCTGCCTAGAACACAAAACTTCTGATCACCTTCCTGACGCCCATCTGCTGCCAAAATGAATCTTCTCACAAAAAGACATCCCAAATTAGCAAATTCCACCAGACAAACTGTGCTTTTATTTAGTCACATCATTCAATGCGTGTTCAAAATATCTCAGTGCCAACGGTGCCTTAGTGACACACAAATAAATAAATAAGACTTGCATAAAAGCTTCCCACAGGCCGTAATTCCATGTAGAGCGCTTTTATCTAGCTTGTTCCTTTCAAAGAGTCTCCTGGAGCTTTTCGCTTGTGCAGTCTCTGTGTGCGGCCTCCTCAAACCCAGAGCAGCCCAATTCACCCCCAACCACAATGTCTCCTCGCTTTCATCTCAGAGGGGCAGATTTACATAATTCTCCCTCTTGCTCCAGATGGACCTTGTTTCTGTAGGGTTTACTGAGATGCTGAGCTCAACCCTACATTTTAGGGGCAAAACCAACATTAATTCCATAGCCTGTCCAGGAGCGATCTTAGCAGAAAGGCAGAAATGAGCTGATTTGTGTGCTAAAGACTCGCTCCCAGTTATTTCAGACACATTTGGACAGTATTTGACTCTCTCCATGACTGCTCAAGTATCCAGTCGAAAATGTGGGAAGACTTACTACTGAGGCGTACAGTGTGTACTTTGCTAATTAAAGGTTTGTTTGTAATTGCAGGTGAAGATACGCATTTACTTTACATGAGGGCTAATGTGAATAAGCAAAGCAAGTGTGTGCAAAAAGAGGTCATAGTCATTAGACTGCAATGTGGGGGCAGAGAGACTGATAAATCATATAATTATGGATTTATATTAGAAGGCAACTCAGTGACCACCTTTACATGTATTTTGTGTTCCAGTTATAAAGGGATAATTCACCCAAAATGAAAATACTCTCATCATTTACTCACCCTCCACTTATTCCAAACCTGTATGAGTTTATTTCTTCTGCTGAACACAAAAGCCATTGTCTTACATAGTATTGTTTATTCATTCATTCATTCATTCATTTATCCATACTATGGAAGTCAATGGCTACAGTCAAAAGGTTGGTTACCAAATCTCTTCAGAGACAGAGAGAAAAAGAAAATAATTTGTATATCTGGATCAACTAAGAAATAAATTTAATTGCTGCTATTCTCTACCAGAAGTAAAGATTACATTCACTCTAGCCATGTATTATGCTGCATTTTTGCAAGTTTCTACAGTAATTTAACCAATTAGTTAATTCTCATTCAAAATGTAGGTCATGACATTACATAGCATCCAGATTACACAATTACTTTAATTGAAATTGCACATTTATAAATGTGAATACTGAAAATAGGCTGTTTAGATTACAAAGAATTAAAATTAATAGAGGCATATGGCAGCTGTCTCATTCAAATTTATTGAAGCCGGAATTTTGTCTTAATCAAGTTATGGCAATTAGATACATATCTATAGCATTATAAACTCTGATTAATGTAGGCATTTGACAGATGTTTCTTTTGAGTTAAAGTGCATACATATGCATATATAATTAGATTGATCATTTAATTCTGTGCATCTATCAAGTAAACATGTTCCCAATTAATCCCATATGCAGGTTACTAAAAATTATTTATTAATTTACATATGTCCATGTCCAAAATATATAAAAAATAGACAGTTGAGAAAAGTTTAAAAAATAAATAAGTAAAAAAAAAAAAAAAAAAAGTGAAAAAAATGACACAAACATTGCATGCATATAAATCAATATACCAGTGCAGGAACATTGGAAAATGTGCCTGTGGCAATATTTCTGCAAAATGATGTTATGTTGCTTCTTGCACATTTGTGCAATACTTTTAGTGAAATGTGCAATGGATTCAGTTTTATCCAAAACAGATGGACTTGAACCTGTAAACATTTCATCGGTTGTTGGTATCACAGCAGTTTGTAAATTAAATGCTAAAAGGATTATTGCTCTATTGTATTTGAAAATTGTATACACATATGTGCTTACAGAAGTAAACGTAATAAAAAACTCTACTTTAAAAAATTCCACTTTACTTTGCATCTACAAGTCTTTTTTTAAGCTTTGTGGTTCTTTTATCATGACTTGTCTTTCACAGGACTCGTACCTGAGGACTCAGCATCCAGGTGAGCTGTACCAGGTGAGCTTCTGAGCATATTTACAATTTCGGTAAAGCCATTTATCTAGAGCTGTTATGTCATGCAAATATCAAAATTATGCATAATGTTAAAAGTGTTTTGAGGGTAAGTTGTGCAAAGAACTGTATTGTTTCATAACGGAATATAACTTGTTTCAGAGTTTTGCAAAAATCTAGGTGGAGGCATGTTTTTCCAATGAGTTGCAATATACAGATCAGTGAAAGCATAACAAACTCATGGCCTACATTCTGCATTCCCACACGCTCTTGTGTGCAGATGTTAAGGAAATGGGAATTAATAAACTCGTCATATTATTCTGCAGGATTGCTAAAAATGTAGCATAATGGAAGGCAAAAACAAGCATCTCCAAATGTTCTAAGAATCCCAGAAAGAGAATAGCAGGAAAAATTATGCATGTCTTTGTTTATTCAGAGCATTCTATTTAATACATGTATACAAGAAGAGTTTAATAGCTATAGAGAATGAAAACATCTTTTGAAGAAGAAAAGCAGAATAAAATATAATTGTAATCATAAGATAATGTGCAAATAAACATGGTTAGCATTTAACCAAGCATTCTGCTTTGGTTTCACACTCTTTAACTAACCCCATGATTTCTATCTACATTCCATAACTATATAGTGTGCAATATTAACATGACCTAGATTGGGCTAATTATGGAAATGACTGCATGACAGTTACCTATGATTGGTTTATTTGCAGTATCGTCAGGCAGACATTTCAAAGGCGGAATGTTTACACAGTAACAATACATTGAAAATAACTTTTTCAGCGTCAAGATTTGAAATAAAGTATCGAGCCAAGGCGATGAATAAATTAAAGATAAGCACATCTATTTAATCCATAATTGATCATGTTTGCACTGTAAGGTTCTAGCTCCAAGGACTTCTCACAGCAAAATCAAAATTTACAAGACAAGAGAAGAAAGAAACACACAACGCTTTAAGTTAGATGTTGATTTGTATTACTCTCCTTTACCACGCTGAAACTTTACTTCGCAAGATGCTTTCATATAATGGATGAGCTACGATCTTCTTTCCCTTTCTGTCTCTCTTCTTATCAGTGCGTCCTGCTTTGTATGCATTAGCCACCGCCGCCACCACCATTTGGTTAGATATATATGCATTACCCTTTACGCCATGGAGCCTTCTGGTGGGTTTTTGTTGTATAATGACTCATTCAGCATCCGACTGCAGTGACATCAAACAGTCCCAAACGTAATCCAGGGCCGCAAATGACATAAATCTGATCCTAATTCATTTGATCTTGAGCAAAGAAATGCAGTTTGAACAATCTATCTTGAGGTCTTCAGTCCAAGAATGTCATAGCTCTCAAAAGAGATGATACTCGGTACCTGCTCTATATTCTGAAAGTCGAGTGATGCCATTTCCTCCCGAGTTGGTGCTTTATTATCGGTGCCATGGCAACCAAATGCATGGATTACAAGGGCACAATGAGTCGTCTCCTAATGCCCCATTCTATAATTATCTCTCTGACAAATGCTAGTTTACATTTCAGCTTAAACCAAGCGTGCAATCACAGAGAAACGTACTCACGCTGGTTCAAGGCTGTGCGAGGCAAGCCTCCTTTCACAAGCCACTGCTGTTATGGCCTTTGGTTATCTGTTCAACAGTTAGTGCTGTCACCAGATAATTAATACAGTGACAACTTAATCATTAATTATGCCGGGCCCCCATTAGGAGAAGAAAATGACAGGCACATTTAGACATGCCACGTTTTCACTGCGGTTATCCAGCCACTTTTCAAATCCACAATGAATTGTGAAATTGACATTTCAATAACTGCCATTGAATTAATAGAAGATCATTTAGTAAATTATTTGAATGGTTGCTCTATTTTTCCTTTCTTGAAGATTTTACCAATAATGATCCTGTCATCATTTATTCTTTAAGGTTCCAAGCCTGTATGACTTTCTTTCTGCAGTGGAACACAAAAGGAAACGTTTTGGAGAATATTAATGCTGCTCTTTTTCTATATATTGAAAGCATGCCAGGAACTGACAAATGCTCTCTAAAAGTACCATAAATCATTCATATTGTACATTATATTCTATTTCTGTACACTTCTGAAACCATATTTGTTTGTTTGTTATTTTTGAGTTCATTCTCAACTCTATACAGAACAGAATGTCCTTGTTATAGAATATATTATAAAACAAGCATCTACTGTACTTACTGCTCATATGCACCAATTTATTAATGGCAAATGTAATATTTGTAATAATTTTAAACATTTTCATGTGGTGGAAGTTACAAATAGACAAACTGTGTGTCTGTAGTCCCTTTAATTTAGTGAAAATTGTTTTGAATTTAGACATTTCACTAAAACCACAAATGTATTGTGCCAGGGGGTGCTTTTAGCATGAAATCTATCATTTTTATTATGAATGTAAAGTTTTATGTGGCAAAGTTCAGAATAGTGTGATGGGGTTGAAGATTGTAACTGTTTAAGGGACATTTTCACCTTGACTTAATTACCTTGAATTAAATTTGAGTCATGTTACAGTATATTCCAAATCATACACTTCAGAAATCATATGATAGCTATATGATCTGCTAGAGTTCTCAAAAGAGCTCAGCATGATTATTGCTTAAAACGTCTCCTTCATTTCTCCTTCTGTTTCACAGAATAATGTATTTTATTTAATCTTTTTTGTAGGCTGATTATTCCTTTATACCTTTTTCTTCCACACAGTGGCTGTACTTTTTTCTTTTTTTTTCTGAACAGTGTAACAGTGCAAATTGTGTAGCTTCAATCGTAGTATTGCTTATCTGGCTCTGAATTGCTTCACAATGATTGAGCCAAGAATCTCAGGTCTTGAGGGACTTAAACATTCAGCACTTGCCAAGCTAATAACAGCACGTTATACTCCCAGCATTCTTGGCTATAGAACCTCTGACCACAGCAATTTGGTTGGTGCTGATGCAACCAAACAGATCAATACAGAGGCTATGAGACCGGAGTGTGTCACGCAGGTCTAGGTAGCCCATTAGGACTGAGGGATTTGTGCAGAGAGCTCCCAAAGTTCTGCAATTAAACATCCACATCCACCTGTGTTTGCAGTCATTATTTAGCATCTATTCCTTAATATGATCTGTGGTATGTAACTAAAAATGATTTCATTAAATTATAGTATTTAAATCAAATTACAATCTTTAAATAACAATAAAAATTGTTTAAATAAATAAATGAAGAAGAAAACGGTAAGACTTGAGAATTGAAAATATACAGTATGGGCCATTCCTGGGATAATTTCAACTACATTTAACTACACAGGCCTATGATTAATTTTTCAAAATATTTAGTATTATCTTAAAATATAAAAAAACCATCACCAAAATGTAAATTTTTTTATGTTTAAAGTTTAAATTATATATCTATATATTATTTATAACACAAAAAACAAAAAGATTTTTGCATCCAGTCCCCGTCCGTTGCAGCCCGTCAGTCATATAATGGCAGCCGTAATAACGCGTTTTTGAGAGAGTCAAATAATACACAGACAAAACCAAATTTGCTAAACCCCCGCGCTCGCGGACGATACATTGAGGTATACAGTATACAGTATAATAAAAAATATATATATATATATATATAAATACTGTTCAGTTTTTAATAGACCATTGTTTGCGGTCTTAAGACCAGTGTAATTTGTTTTGTCTGTGTAAGGGTTTTTGTGTAGACTCGCCATATCCCATTGACTGGACTTGTAAATCGTTTGAGGTAAAAATCTTTTAACAGTCTCTACTGAAGAAACAAAGTCACCTACATCTTGGATGCCCTGGGGGTAAGCAGATAAACATCAAATTTTCATTTTTGGGTGAACTATCCTTTTAAGCAACCATGTAATAAAAACATTAGGCATATTTAAATTATTTTGCACTTTAATTGGCAATTTTTGTCTTGCTTTTTTAGCATAAAATTTAACACTTAATGTTGTTTATGCTTGAGTGCAATAAAGTGAGAAAAATACACAATTTAACATTCTCTGAAGAGTCTTTATCTTGTGCAGTTTTGGTTTTTTTTCACACACTGGAAACTTTACTGGAAAACAAAATAAATTATGATTAATACATAAAGTGAAACAAGTTTAATTTAGCAAAATGAAACATTGTATAATATAATACACCATTTTTGCATGTTTATTTATACATGTATGGTGCAATAATCACATGGGCTGCATAAAGTACATTTTCGGCACATGCCAGGCTCATTGTCATTATTTTAGGCAACTTGGACAGCATGTCGACAGGTGGACAGACATATCCAGACCTGTTTTATGCATTATTACCTGTCTACATTGCCACTGTACTGATGGTCTAACTCATATTATATGAAACGTGGGTGACTTGTGCATTAAGTTTGGCATTTTAGAAATGTTTCAGAGCGTACTTTGACTCTTTCACTCTCTGCATGTCTTTCAGTGTCTTTAGACAAAGCTGTTACATATTCATTTCTTTGTCTGTAGCAAGATGAATATCCAATTACTTTGAACAGTAATGATTTCACACGGCAACAATCAATAAATGTGAACAACGGATCTCGTTCGTAAATCAGCCTCAACGTGCTGCTCATATATTCTCGTCTGCTCATGTGGCACAAAGAAGATAAGACATCAAATAAAGCCATTAGCTGCATTCATCATCATGGCCTGAATCATGATACGCTGCTTTCCCAAAATGTCTACCAAATGTCATTAACCTCCATAAGCAACAGAGAAGCTGATAAGAATTGCTGTGATATATATTGTCACTGTCTTCTAGGTCATTTGAACAGTCTCAGCGATGAGTCGAACAATGACAGATGTTGCAGCATTACCAGAGGTTAAATGGGGTTTCACAGGTAGGGGACTCCTAAAATTCTGGTAAATATAAAGATATCCTAGTAGTCTTTACAACTGGTCCAGTGCTATGAATCTTGCTTTTGACGAGTAAGTCCTGAATCAAAACTTTTGCAAAATTAATTATAAAGGATCTGCAATAGGACTAAAAGTCTCCTCTGTGGAACACTGAGTTTTGCATAAAAAGTACATGCGGTATCTTATAAGCTCCCAGTTTCACAAGATAAAATGTCCCGTCTTTCATCATACCATTTTAGTGCCATTGCAATCACAGATAAAATGTCTTGCCAAGTACTTAGATCCTAAATCAGTTCCTACATTTTACTGAATTACAAATCCTGGAAACTTTTTGTCATTGCATATCTCTAAAATAATTAACTGTGAGTTTCAGTGATTTAATGTTGGATTGTAAAATCTTCGAAAATGGTCATATTACAACTTTTATTTCAATGTATTTCATTTTTATTATTATAATAAACAATTTATAAATAAATGAGTTTATACTCACGTTTCACACATCATGTTTGAAAGTTCCAGTAGAATAATGTACAATCCAGTCAAATTTATTCATTATATTTTGTAACAATAAAAAATAATCATAATCTAAAAACCATTCTCCCTGTTTTGCTAGTCATTGTAATATTTGAATCTGTGCATGGCTCTCCGTCAACATAGTCTGGTCATCTGTTCTGCTTTCTCTTCTGAAACTAAACAGATGAGAGAAAATCTGCACAACATAACAGAAAAGCAAAAGAGGTGAGAAACAACCAAATGTTTTTCTCTTGATTATCAAACAAGAAATTCGATCAAATGTATGAGAACAGAGATGAAACATAAAAGGAGAGTATTAGCACCGAAGAGCAGAAATAAAGGAACTAATTAAAGATCAGACATACAACGACAGTTAAGAGATAAATGACAGGTTTTCATTAATCAGGTTAAAAAAAAGTTGGGCTAACAAGGACAGAACTTTTTTTTTAACAGTTGACTTCTTCGCGTGAAGCATTAACAGGACAGCTGTGAAGACTGAAGCGTATTCCAACAGTTGAGCACGATCACAGAGCAGTACTGTTTCAGGTAACACACACAAGCTGTTGGTGAGTTCACGTATCACGATGTGGCAGCGCTGCGTGAGCTTGTCACAACATGTGGCTTCAGAGAAATGGATAGTGAAATGGTACATGACCAGACTGGAGTCTGGAGTCTGATTTAACACTTGAGAAGACAATTTGAGACTGTGAACGTTGATGCAAAAGACGTGGCAGAAAGTAAAAATGCAGCTGCTGCACGAAAGCATTCCAAGACGCAAACAGATTCAGACAAATACAACAAAATGCAACCTGAGGGGAAATATAGAAATTGGGAGAATAAGACATTGGCCTTAATTTTGCCCTCAACATTGGGGAAAAATGCAAAAGGATGTACCATGGACTTCAGTTTAGGGGTTTATAAATACCATGCACTTAGTTGACATTGGAAATACTAGTCTTTTTTGTTTGTTTGTTTGTTTTTACACATTGTTTTTGTCCTAATGAATATAATGCCATTACATAATGTATAGTTGCTACTACATGTCAAGATTATCTTGCAATTTTGCCATTTGTCACGTGTACAGGTATGCTTCATACATGAGAAGTGAGTTCAAAATCAGATTATAGGTAATAATGTTGTTTCACCTCGTAAGATCTCAATATATTTAATATGAATTCAGTATACCTAATATGCATTTTTATTGTGTGTATATATGAGCAATATCACATGAGTAGACGTGAGATATGTAAGGGATAATGCATGGCTAGCTGTGCATTAAACAATTTTAATGCACGACATGGAGGCCAATAACCACCTGACGCGAAGCCTCCGCAAAGTGCATTAAAACTGTTTAATGCACAACTTGCAGTGAATTATCCATCTTATACCATGGTCATTTGCCAGCATTGACTCGTTAAAGCTGTTAATGATGTTTGCAATGCAATATTTGACCAGAAGGGTAAAAATCAGTATTTCATCATATGAATTTCAAACCAGTATTTCTTCAAATGCTACTATTATTTATATAAAATATTATTTATTGAACAATAATATTTGGTAACACTTTATTTCGATAGTCCACTTTAGACATTCTACTAACAGTAAGTAACTTTGCAACTACATGTCAACTATCAGTCATTAGAGTATTAGTAGACTGTCTGCTTGTTAATTATATTCTAACACTTTATTTTGATGAGTCCACAACATACAACATACTGACTATGAGAAATTTTGCAAGTATATGTCAACTTATTCTACTAACCCTAAACCTAACCTAACAGAGTTAGTAACTCTGAGAGTTAGTAGACGTGTAGTTGCAAACTAATGAGAATTAGTTGACATATAGTTGACATGTAGTTACAAAGCTACTTATAGTTAGTAGAACGTCTAAAGTGGACTATCAAAATAATGTGTAACCTAATATTTAATAAAAAACAACAACAACAGCCATCATAAACGTTGCTTGGCAATTCGGTCAAAAGTACAAAGGCTCAGTGCTCTGATATACAGCATTGAAGTTACATAAAATATAATGTGATAAGATTTTACCCTCTGCCAAAACTATTTGCTCTTGAACAAATAATAGATTAATGAGACCAGAGACTGCCCACGAGATTTAACCAAAACAAATAATATCTCATATTTAACCACTATAGAGACATCAGAGCCAGCAGCAAATTCCAGAAGATCTGGCTGAGGTAAGGCTGCTCTCGGCGGGTTCATGAGTGCTGACGCCTTGGAGCTCAAATCTCCATAATGGAGCGTTTCCACTACAGCGTTAACTCTGCGCTAAGTGCCGTTGGCAATGCCACATTGCCACTGCTTTGGGGCGTGTTAAATTTAGGGCAGAGCACGCCTTTCATCTTCTTCTTTTCACAGCGATTGGTTGTTGTCCAGCATTTTTCATTCGATATTTGCATAAAGTCGAGGAATGCCCATACTTTTTGCCGCTCTCGGCCGCTCTCAATGTTTTCTCTGCGCCGCTTTCAATCCCATAATGCACCAAATAAGCATTTAAGCTCAACTTCCATAGGAATTAAAAGAAAATGTATGCTCCACTGAGCTCGCAACGTGCCGGTGGAAACATACCGTAAACCTCAAAGCAAATTTTCAAATCGATGTTATCTTTATTAACAAACCGCATATTTGAAGTCTAAACAACTACATTCTCGCCTAAAAACTCTTAAAACTACATTCAGTGACACAAAAACAGTATTACTTTTAAATTTATAGTGGATTTGGGTATCCGTTATGACACTCACTGTGAGAAATAAACACAGCAAGCGGAGTTACGATATCGCTTGAATATTGCACTCTTATCAGCCAATCAGATTTGAGGACCAGAAAGAAATGTTGTACATATGAAATGAAAATTAATTAAATTAGTTAATGAAATTAGTTGTGGCGCACATCCCTACTTCAGTTACAACAAGCTTTATTACTCACTGCACTGATTTCATTCTGTCTGTGAATATAGAGTTGAGTATATAGAGTGAATTCATTCAGTGGCCCCAAAGAGTTCTTACCCAGTTAAAAGTGTATGAATGTCTTCACATTTGCATCACGTAACTAAATATATGCTTGGTGCAAACATCTATTCAAAGGAAAGGTTGACTGTGCTGTTGACAGCATTGCTTTAGCTTGGTAACATGATAATATAACCTACAGTACTCTAGTAAATGTGGACATGAGTGTTGGGAATGAATGTATTGACTGGTCTTAAACTGCAGGTGTCAGGTTGTCAGGTGTTATCTGATGCTTTAAATGCAATAAAGTGGATGCTCTGTTGAAGTGAATGAAAAATGAGTAGCGTAAGCTTACGCATGGTGAGAGATTACATGTACAAAAGACTCCACTACACGATTTCAAAGTGCATCCTGAGGTGAAACCAGTGTGATTCCAGTCTGCTCAATGTTATCTATTTTTCAATTTAATTAAATTTGATTTAATTAAAACATAGCCTATTGTTGATGAAAATATGAGAACAAATTGCAAGAAATTCACAAAACACAGTGGTTTTATAAGAAAAATAAACCTGAAAGAATTGATTTTATAATCCTGTAAGTGTATTAGGGACTTACCAGCTTGAGCTGTCCAGCGGTGAACTGAGCTGTTTTTTTCTTGTGGATTAATTAGATGAAACACACCATATAAACGAGATTAATCAGATACTGCTACCTAAATGTTATATTACAACTTACATCTGTTCATACAATGTTATGAATGCACATACTACCTCTGGAAAAAAAAAAAAATGGAGGAAAATAAATAATAGACATTCAGGCTCTGAATGGCTATACTCTGCTACTGTCACAAAGAAGACAGGTGGCACACACATTTGTAGACCTTAAGGACCCTAACAAGAGGGGTTGTCCATTGTTGCCTAGACAACAGGATCATTTATGCAGCATCACCTTATCTACACAATGCTGACCTATGTGCTGGGTTGAGCCAGACTAATGAGGCTGGACTAAACCTCAATAAAGACAAATGTCAGTTTCACCAGACAGGTCTGAAATTGAAGGTCTCTGTCCAGCTCATACTCATTATACCATTCTTGAAATCAATCCCTGTGTGTGTGTGTGTGTGTGTGTGTGTGTGTTTACATTTAGATGTATTTACACTGATTGTTAAATGCAGCTAAAAGTTGGCTTGAATGCATTTACTGCAATTACAAATTGCATACATAATGATGTGAGATTATTTTTTTAAATACTTTTTTTTGTTGTTGTTGTTGGTCACACTTTACTTTAAAGTCCAATTCTCACTAATAATTAACTATTAACTACGACTTTTGCCACAGTAAACTTTTAATTGCTGCTTATATACAGTTGGTAAGGTAGGATTATTTTTCATTGCTTTCATCAATACAATACCCTGAAATAATATATAGTTGCTGCTACATGTCAAGATTTTTCTTGCAATGTTGCCATCTGTCGTGTATATGCTTTATACATGAAACGTGAGTTCAAACTCAGATTACAGGTACTAATGTTGTAAATAATGTTCAGTTTCTTGCACAGGCTGATCATTGCACTTCATAAGATTTCAATATTGTCCGGAGTAACAGACATTTTATTTATTTATTTATTTATTTTCTTTCTTGGATGGCCTGAGGGTGAGTAAATTAACACCAAATTTTCATTTTGGTGTGAGCTATCCCTTAAATAGGTATTTCAAATGTATTGCTTATTGCCTACTGGGGGTTTGTAAGACTAGTCGACTAGTCGGTTACAAAAACAAACAAACTAACTTTTGAACTTTCAAAGCCTTTAATAACCCAATATAAAATAATGGCGGGAAATCAAATATAATTCATATTTAAATATAAAACTAAAACCTCCAGGTAGGTGACAGCAATGTCTTTAGTGAGTCACTGATTCATTTATTCAGCTAGTTCAATCAAAGTGTCTGATTCATTCAGCAATGAAAGCATATAACTATCTTTATAAATGGATCATTGAATCATACACTCAACAGATTTGCTCAAAATGCAAATTCAGTCTATAACAAAAAACATCACTGTGTGGTGCTTGAAGATGTGCAACAGTTCTGCTGTGGTTGTTGTAATACTGTGCCTAATATAAAATGTAACTCGCTTAAATATATAAATATTACACAGTGATTTTGTTTATTTATTTATTTATTTTTGTTTTTATAGATTGAATTTGTATTTTGAGCAAATCGGTTGAGTGTATAATTCAATGATCCATTTAAAAAGACAGTTATATGCTTTCATGTGTTGCGTGTGTGTGTGTGTGTGTGTGTGTGTGTAAAACGTGCTCATGTACCAAAGCACTGCTATAGTATTGTAACTAGATAGCCAAATATCAAGTATTCTATATGTGGCAGCCCTGAGAACAGTGTGAGCTGTGTAAGTGGAGTAAAGAAGCTACATATGACAGTGGTGACATTGTCAATAGCACAGTAGTGAGTTGTTATTATTCATGGTATTTTTTATTTTAATGTAGAAGACATTTAGATACCTAGAAATGGTGGGAGAGAGAGGGAACTGGGATCAGGACATGGTGTATGCTGGATTGAAACCTGTGTTCCGTGAGGATGTGCACAGTGTCACTGCTCTGGTCACACACTAATAGTTTTTAATCATAAACTGCGTACTGTTGTCTGAACTCTACTGACCATGGAGTTATCCTTTCCTAAATAACAAATACTTCATCATAGAGAGGAAGCACTTGTGTGCATCCGGGCTGCTGAGTAATACTGTAGCTTATATGACTTCACATTGATCATCAGAAGCACTGGAAACAATAGTGCAATAGCTTTTGGATCACTAATAGTCTGCTTGCTTTTATGCTGTTCACTAGAGGCCACGTTTTTCAAACAACATCTGAGGTATTTCCAGAAACATCTGATTATGTTAGTCAGTGTTTGAAATGCCACATAGAAATTGGTGTAAATATATTTAGTCATTTTATAGTCTATGGTGACAGAACTCTTAATTAGCCAGAATGTTTTGATTTACCCCAGACGATTCAAACATAATCAAACCATGAATTTACAATCTACAAATTTGTCAATATTTGATGCCTGTTAATTGTTTTTACAATAATGTAGTGCAGAGTTATGGGGGAAATAATATTTAATTAGATATAGGAAATGGGTATAGTTAGTCACAATTATTATTATTACTTTTTAATTAGTTGCTTCATTTAAAACCAAATGTTGTTGTTGTTGGTTTCTTCTTCTTCTTCTTCTTCTTCTTCTTGTCTTCTTATTTTATATTGCAATTCAACAAATTAATCTTTCTTTCATTTCAGTTGAAATTCCAGGTCAGCTTCCTGTGGAGTATGGCCAAATCCAATTTATAAAAAGAAACTGAGTTGACTCTGAAATGCAAAACTTTGCTCACTGCCACTTCCATGTGAAGACACTACGTGTGCTGAAACTGTTGAGTCATTTTCTGTAATGCACACCTACACCAACATTGGGATAGAAAATGGCTTTCAGTTTGTATGTCACTCCTGTGATGAACTTGTCATTAGGGATGCACCGATACCGATACTGAGCTCCTGTACTCGTACTCGTACTAGTTAAAATGCCCCGATACCAAACGCCGATACCACACAGCATGTGATAAGTGTCATATTCAGATCAAGAAACACAACAACAGAACAACAGACAGCAGAATGGAGTTATTAGAGATTAAGGATGTCTACGAAGCAGATGTATGCAATGAATAATGTTAAACATTCAGTATTAATGCCTTTATTGCTGATGTGCGCGAGCTGAAAAGCAAAGTGCTGAGTGGATTGAGCGCGCGCCGGCGCAGATGCGCGAGCTTGTCGAGTGAATATCCCTTTCTCACAGACATCACTGGAAAGTTTGTAGTTCGGTCGGACGGATGTGTCAAAAACAAGTAAGGAAAACAATGCACAAGTTACTTAACGGCAGGGAGGGAGGGAGGGAGAGAGAGAGCGTGCACGGCAGGGAGGGAGGGAGGGAGAGAGAGAGCGTGCACGCGCGCACTTCTGTTGTGTGATCTTTATTGATGTTCGCTCGCTTGGCACGCATCATTTGGCTTAAAACTAAATCGTAAATATAGGACAATTTATAGGGGCATTCACTATAAACCATCATTTATTTTCAACCTTAAGCATACACTACTTTCTGGCGAAAGTGAAACTAACAGCCTGTGTGAAATGCGCTATGTTCTGTACTTGTCCCTCTCATTCTGCACCAGTACAAATACGTGCGCGAGTTGCGCGTGTTTTGCCTGAAAATATCACAGTTAGGAGATTTATAACGAGTGGTTCCCTGCATTATTACAGCAAAACGCGTGATTACAGTACTGAGCCGCTGCAATGGAGCAGCTCTAATGCTATTAAATTAAAGATGATGTACCATAGAGCAAAAAAATGAACAGTGAAAGTAACAAAAACTAAATACATTTTAATGGGCATAATTAAGTGTGAAAATAACCGAAAATATTATAATATTATATTAAACCAAAAATTATTCAGACACCAGATATAATTTTTTGCTATTTTTTTTACTAGTGGGTGCAGGACACTATAGCTCATTAAGTGAGGATAGCAAAATAAAGTAAACTGTGACATATTATAACCAAAAATTCTTCATACAGTGGACTACCAGTAAAATTGATACAAATTTGGGACAAATAATTATTCAGACTGAGTCTGGGGGAAAAAAAAAAATTGAAGTTCAGGTTTGCATGAACCTGGTTGACAGCATGCCCAGGAGACTACAGGCTGTCATTAAGGCTAAGGGTGGCCCAACAGAGTATTGATAGTTGTGTAAATATTGTCATACAGCTGTCTGAATAATTTTTGGTTGATTGTAATCCATTATGTACCTTTCTATCAAAGTTATCTGACATTATCAAGCTGAATTTGTTCTGACACAGTTTAACTCTGAGTTCTTGTCATATTTTATTACCATTTTCTAAACTATAGCGAATAAATTGTGATAATGTGAGAATGTTAAAGGTGTTTGAATAAATTTTGGTTTGACTATCTATTTGATAAATGAAGTTAACCAATTAACATTATACATACTGTTTTGGTTTCTGTATCCAATATATTAAAATGTACAAATGCAATGAAAATATCGGTACTCGGTATCGGCAAGTACCAAAAATAAAAGTATCGGTATCGGGCGAGTACTGGAAAAAGTGGTATCGGTGCATCCCTACTTGTCATCATTAATGATTTATTTGTCTGAGGGTCTCGTTTCTCCCAACTTATTATAAGAGACACTGCTATTACTTTCCTTCAGAGAACAATACAGATCAAGCCAGATTCATTGGAAAATGACATTTCTGCAAAATATGATGTTGCTTCTCATGCATTTTGCAACATTTTCAAAGTGAAATGTCCTAAATCTGGTACTAAAAGCAAGTTCAGTTTTATCCAAAACAAATGAAAGTGAATCTGGTATAATTATATTGCATTTGTTGTTGTTTTAATTGGCAATTTGGAAATGAAATATCCAGTGAGTAGCACTGAAATGTTAATGCTATATTCCCCCAGTTTCAGAGAAAAGGCTTAAGCCTAGTCCCACACTAAACTGTAAATCTAAGCTGTTTAAACTGATATAAACTTGCACTTATTGATCTTAAAATATATAAATGCCATTGTTTTGTCTCAAGATGGACACCAGGGGCCCATTTCAATAAGGAGGTTCAACCAACTCTGAGTTTAAACTTGAACTCAGAGTTGACTTACTCTGAGATGGGAAACTCTGAGTTTTCGGTTTCAGAATGGCTGTGTTTATTCAACTCTCAGTAGGTTGACTCTGAGTTAAGCGCGTGCTCCACGACTATGAAAAGTCATGATCAGCGGAGCATCGAAATTACGATTCACCATGGGAACAGCTCCCGCCAAACAGGCGTCCGCACGCGTACTTCCGTCAATGCGTAACTTTAATTCTTAATAACTGTCAATAACTTAATAACTGTTATAATATCAGAGATGAAAACTGTAAATTATTGAACTAATATTCATTTTAATGGTATCCCATGGCCAAAAAAAGGAAAAAGACAGAAAAAAGAAACAAGAGCGTGGCAGCAGCTAAAAATGAAGTATAAAAACACACTCCAATCAAGGTAAAGCTTTAAACATGAACGGTTCGTGGGTGTGGGCTAAATGACTTTACAAACATTTGACATTAAATATCATTCAATGTCTATTTCAATGCACTCCAGCTTTTTCCACATAGTCTAACACTCTTTTCACATAATTAAATATTCTCTAATCCAACCTGTTACATTTCTTAATAAGAGTAATAAAATTAACAACTGACTTGTCGACAGCAAGAAGGCAGAGTATCCCAAAAAGGGGGGAGAACATGCAGCAGCACCACTGACAGATGAAGAGGAGATGGCCAAGTATTGGAAGATTTCTAATAACCAAAAGTAAAAAGAATAACTTTTGCTTTTGTATTAGGAAATAAAGATGACAAAAAAATTGTGAATAGTTTGAGTTTATTTAACAGCTGTGGTGGTGGTTACAGCTCGTACTACCCCTCCATCTGGCATCCTTCCATTTCATACAGTAATCAGTTTCATTTTCAGAAGGTGCGATGGTGGGGATATGCTTGTCATCAATGCATCCAAACACACTGGAAATCGTGAAGGAAATTCTGATTATTGGGTTACTTCCAGACGTCACAGAAAGATGTTATCAAGTGAACGCCATTTATCAGATTAGCCTCATTTAAACCAATTTTTACACCACTGACTTACAGTCCTGTGAAACTCCTCTTTGACGGATTTTGCAATTTTGCAGCGTGAATGAATGAATAAGGTATTTAAACTTCACTAACACTATAAAAAGGGGGAGGAGACTGAAAGAAACTGGGTTTACCGAAGAAAACCTGCTCCCGACCAGGTTAGGTTCACAGAGTAAGTTACCACGGTAACTGACTCTGAGTATAAGTTACCACTCTTTCAGAAACAGGCTTGACTTACCCTGCTTTCTCAGGTTTCTCCCTCATTTCATCCCTCAGAGTTTCCCTCATTTCAGGGTTTACATACTCAGAGTTTTCACTTAACCTCCTTTCTGAAACGGGCCCCAGTAATTTTTTTTTTTTTTTTTTTTTTTTAGGCATGTTTATAAAAATTACTTAAATGTCCTAATTGAACTATGGCCTAATCCTGGCTTAGTCTAAATTAGTCTGTGAACCCAGGCCATTGTGTTTTAAAATAGCATACCACCTACTCTAAACATAACCGATAGTGTTAACAAAAGCATATGTGGGATAAAACCACATTTTCTGAAGCGTGGAATTTTATATTGCTTTTATAATAGGGGCAGTCGTGGCCTAATGGTTAGAAAGTCGGACCTGTAACCCAAAGGTCATGGCTCAAAGCTCTCTCCACCCTCAATACCACGACTGAGGTGAGACCCTTGAGCAACTGCTCCCCGGGCGCCTCAGCATTGGCTGCCCACTGCTCCGGGTGTTTGTTCACGGTGTGTGTGTGTGTGTGTGTTTGTTCACTTCTCACTGCTGTGTGTGTGCACTTGAATGCACTTTTCTTTCCTAATTATTTGAGCTCTTTGGTGTTATCAAGGGACTCACAAATGCAATGCTGTACCAGGTGAGCTACTGAGCAAGTTTACTTTGCCAAAGCCATACAAAGTTTACTTTGCCAAAGCTGGTTATGCGATGCAAACAAAAATGTTTTTGGAGTTTTGCAAAAATAGAGACATTATTCCAGTGATCCTATATTTATACTGATAATCTGCTTTCGGTTTTCAAGCCTGTATGGTCTGACTGTAGCTATATGCTTTGATACTTGTGGATTAACGTAGCATTCACATCTCAAGTGGATACTACATTCCGTTCTACAGACTCCTCAAAAAAGGGAATCTTGGAGTGCTGGTAACTCATGCTCCAGTTTGTCTCATGTGTCTTGAGAATGTCATACAAAAAAGTATTAAACATTTGAAGATCTCAGTTGAGCGCTGGAGCCAAAAACCACATACTGACTGCACTGATCCAAGGACGGCCCTACATTACTTCTTATATTTTTGATGGACAACTCTTTGCTCTACAATTACATTTATACTTCCAGCAGGAGTCGTGGCCTGGACTGCAAATCCTCAGCTGAACATGCTGAGAAGGATTATGTCATCTGGAGCAGCAGGGAGGATGAAAATCAAATTCCTGTTGGATGATGGCAACACATGGAAAGCTTCACATCTTGCTGTATGTTGACCTTATACGCTGATACTGACAAGACACTATTGTGTGACAGGGCTTAACCTTCTGCCTATGCAAGTGAAACAATGCCCATTTGGAGACTGTGTAATATAGTAGTTGAGTTGAAACAATATAGTAGTAATAATATAGTAGACCGATGGAGTTTTGGTTCCTTGCCACTATCACCTTTGGCTTGCTTAGTTGGGGACACTTAATTTCTTGCAATATTGTTGACTTGATTGCACAGACACTATTCGAAGATAAGTGAACTGAGATGGACGATGACATCAGTGAATCAATGATGAACTGACTTTAATTGAAAAATTGACTGTTTACTATTGTCCTCCTGCATTATCAACACACTGTTTTCCTGTTTAACACTGTACAGCCGCTTTGATATAATCTGCATTGTATAAAGCTCTATATGCTGTAAATAAAGGCGGCTTGACTTGTCAAATAAAGAAGCCCAAGAGTGAAAGTCAAAATTACATTTTCAAATGTGGCAGTCTCTCTATATACATTTTAAAAACAAATAGGTAGATCATTTAAGTAGATAAACAAACAAAACAGTAGTTGACAATTTATATAAGCAGCATGTCGAGATTTCATAGGCTGAATGGATTCATCAGATTAGATTCACAGTCTATTTGATTACACGGTGGGATTGGAGTCTTGAGCTGAATTTGGTTCATATAGTTGGCAGAGAGAATTATGCAGACTTCTGGGAATGCAGTTAATTAGAAGAAGGAAAAAAAAGTATGAGGCCAGTGACTTTTTACACTTGTGCAGACCATATCAGGTGAGTTCTTGTTGATTTTCCACAATGACGGCAAATACTTTCTGTCTCCGATCTATGACTACTCTGTCATTCATCAGTAAATGACACAGGAATCCTAATGGGGTCTAAACAATTAAAAATGACAGTACACAGACTGAGCAGAAGAGTTGCATATCAGTACAGAACTGCAGTCTCACTTTTAAAATAAAGGGAAAATAGTAACGTTGCATTCTAAAACTGGCATGTATATAAAATCTAGTCAGATGTGACTGATATACTAGTCAGACAGACACACACACACACACACACACATACATACATTAAATAGATTTATTTTAAACATTAAATATTTAGCATATAAATATTGAATTAAGATTTTGCATTACTACAAGCTTACAGAAGTTCTTTATATTTATTTATTTAAATCTTATAAACTGGAAGTGGTGAGTGAAAACTTTTTAGAGGGATTCTGCTCTTCAGAAGCCCTCATCACATGACATGAGTACCAAATATTTTTGTTCCTGTTGTAGAGCAGCGGCCTCCCACACAGTGTTTGCCAAACGGGTCAAAGTTTGTCTGGTTAGCATGCCCCTGTTAGCTCATGCTGATAAATGCTTTAACCACACCATCTGGACCCAAAAAGCATCTTTCTCCATTGATAGCCTTTCAAAAGTAGCTGTGTATTCTGACAAGTAACATTACTTTACAGTAAATGCTTTGCCAGTTGCCATTTTATGGGGGGTATTATAGATCTCCTGTTGCCACAGTCCCACGTGGAGCCTGTCAGTTGCCTGGAGATCACTTCCTGTAAATAGCCTCCGTTTTAATTCTATTCTTACCTTTTCATATATATATATATATATATATATATATATATATATATATATATTCCAGTTTCAGCAAATCAGTCCATGTTTTGGTTGTGTGTATGGGTGTGTGTCTGAGAGAGTGATTACCTGAATATGCCCTGCTGCTGAGCCATATAGATGACTTACAGCCGCATTATGACATGCTATTACAGTATTTTTGGCTGGACAGTCGCTCCAATCAGCTTTCACCCAGCTGCTGAAATTGCTGTGCTTTCCATAGGTACTAAAAGTAATTTCAGAAAATCTCATAATTGTTTGTCATTTTTATCCAGTTTGCTTGATCATTCTCTTATTTTGGCTCTTCCCCTATAGGAGATGAAAAAATACAGAACTATAAATTTGCCCACAAACACTGAACTAATTCATAACTGTTCAGTTATAGAGGATTATTTAACACCTTAGAGTATCTGTGAACCCATCAGAGTGAAAAATTCAACAACGGCACATGCAGATGAATTTATAATGCCTATAAGAGATCGTAACACAGTATTGAGTCAGGATATCTAGAGGAAATGTTATTTTTCTATTGGCATATACACTCACCGGCCACTTTATTAGGTACACCTGTTCAATTGCTTGGTAACACAAATTGCTAATCAGCCAATCACATGGCAGCAACTCAATGCATTTAGGCATCTAGATGTGGTGAAGACGACTTGCTGAAGTTCAAACGGACATCAGAATGGGGAAGAAAAGGGGATTGCATGACTTTGAACGAGAATGGTTGTTGCTGATTTGTGCTGGACTGAGTATTTCAAAAGCTGCTGATCGCATTGGGATTTTTCACGCACAACTATCTCTAGGGTTTACAGAGAATGGTCTGGAAAAAGAGAAATATCCAGTGAGCAGCAGTTGTGTGGACGAAAATGCCTTGTTGATGTCAGAGGTCATAGGAGAAGATGATAGAAAGGCAACAGTAACTCAAATAACCACTCGTTACAACCAAGGTATGCAGAATACCATCTCTGAACGCACAACACGTCGAACCCTGAAGCAGATGGGCTACAGCAGCAGAAGACCACACCGGGTGCCGCTCCTGTCAGCTAAGAACAGGACACGGAGGCTACAATTCACACAGGCTCACCAAAACTGGACAATAGAAGATTGGAAAAATGTTGCCTGGTCTGATGAGTCTCGATTTCTGCTGCAACATTCAGATGGTAGGGTCAGAATTTGGCGTAAAGAACATGAAAGCATGGATCCATCCTGCCTTGTCTCAACGGTTCAGGCTGGTGGTGGTGGTGTAATGGTGTGGGGGATATTTTCTTGGCACACTTTGGGCCCCTTAGTACCAATTGAGCATCATTTAAATGCCACAGCCTACCTGAGTATTGTTGCTGACCATGTCCATCCCTTTATGTCTACAGGGTACCCATCTTTTGATGGCTACTTCCAGCAGGATAATGCACCATCTCACAAAGCTCAAATCATCTCAGACTGGTTTCTTGAACGTGACAATGAGTTCACTTTACTCAGATGGCCTCCACAGTCACCAGATCTCAATTCAATAGAGCACCTTTGGGATGTGGTGGAACCGGAGATGGATGTGCAGCCGACAAATCTGCAGCAACTGCGTGATGTTATCATGTCAGTATGGACCAAAATCTCTGAGAAATGTTTCCAATACCTTGTTGAATCTATGCCATGAAGAATTAAGGCAGTTCTGAAGGCAAAAGGGGTGTCCAACCCGGTACAAGCAAGGTGTACCTAATAAAGTGGCCAGTGAGTGTATATGGTAAAGTAAAAATAGCATGGACATCTATCGGGAATATAAAACAGCTAGCCCTACAGAATTTGTTATAGTTCAGTTGACTCCAACTAATAATAAGGTCAGAAACCCCTGTTGTAAATGATCATGATTTGGGTTTGACCTTGGTCTGCCGCTGCTTGCTCTCACAAAGTGCATTGACAGGTTGTTTACTAATGCACCGCAGCTGTGGCAAGACTTTCCCTACTGTCTTTATTTACAGTCTTACACCAGTATTAAATATTGTATTAAACTAATAGCAAATCTCAGTTGAGCAGCAGAATTGTGCTGAGAGAAAAATAGGAATAACTCCTCCGGGCTGCTCTTTAGTCACTAAAATGAACACTGCAGTGTCTAACATGACATCTGAGTGTAGATTATTATATTCTAAATATGTAGGAGTAGGATGAATTAATGTTAGCATATGGATATTATGCTGGGAGTAATTAGGGGCACATTTCCTTACAGGAGTGCATTTGACCTTTGAATTGTTTTAATTCCCTCGGCCAACTGGTGCTGTTCAACACAAGACACCTTGTGAACGTGCACCTTTGTGTGTAATTAACTGCAGTCTCTTGAGGTGGGAGTGTGTATGAGAGATGAGCATATGTGAAATAAGGATGAAAATTGAATTCATTACTGAATAAACTTAGATCTGGTCACAGTTTCACGGTCTAACATTTCACTGCTGGTTATACTCTGTATAATTGTGTATGTGACAAATAAAATCTTGAATCTTGAAGTTTCTTAAAGCCTATGGATATGGCAAAAGCAGAGTTCACTGAAATATGACTGGCTTAAAGTCATAGATATATAAACACCCTCTGTGCAGTAAATTAGGATGTGGACAGTGCCACAGATCTGTGCTTATTTTCAGACTTGTGACTGTCAGTTTGTTGTTGTGATGATTTATATAATTACAGCCCACTATAACGTGCTGTCTGCTTTATGTACTGAAATGACACATAAACATAGACTGAAAAACATGTTGAGTTTGGATGTTTTGCTTAAATATGTACACTGCTTGCACAAGTAACTAAAATAAAGGCATCTGTTGTTTCTATAACCAAAAGGAAACAGCTGATCTTTGTCACGCTCAGTTAAACCATCTAATGCCCTTGTCATATAAACAAGAGTTTAAAAAAATAATCCAAAAACATAGATTTTAATAATCACTCTGAAATGGGCCTGCTATATGGCAGGGGTTTTCAAAGTGGGGTCTGAGGGAGAGGCAAGTATGTAAAATTTGTATGTAGAAAATCATGAGAATAATCACTATTATTATTATTATTATTATTAGAATTATTATTTTTAGTAGTAGTAGTAGTAGTAGTAGTATTTCTAGAGAGATAGCTTTGTTTCTCTTCATTTGTATAGAACTGAAAGTAAAAGTACTCGTACAAATAGTGTGAATAAACAAATACCTTCAAACTAGTTGTTTTTTTAAACAATTACACATGTAATATTTTTTATGAAATGTTATTATATATGAGACAATACAGATGTGTATGTACACTGCCATTCAGATATTTGAGATCAGTAAGAGATTTTTTTTTTTTTTTTAATGAATTAATACTTGAAACAAGGACATAAGGATACATTAATTAAAATATCTGTATTTCAAATAAATGCTCTTCTTTTGATGTTTCTATTCATCAAAAAGCATCCTGAAATAAATGTCATGGTTTCTACAAAAAAAAAAAAAAAATATATATATATATATATATATATATATATATTAGCGGCATAACTGTTGATTATCAATGTTAATTATTATAAGACATGAGCATATTAGAATGATTTCTGATGTATCTTGTAGCAAAAGAAGGCTGGAGTAATGATCCCAAAAATTCAGCTTAGCATAAATTATATATTAAAAAAAAAAAAATTATATATATATATATATATATATATTAAATTAGAGAATATTTATTTTAAACTATAATATTTTTTACAGTATTACTGTTTTTGCTGCAGTGAGCATTTGCGTTACCACTGCTCAGACAAAATGGTCAGACGGTTAAAAATTCATACTCGGAAACTTTTATTATGCCATGAAATGTGTTCTTTACTTTGACCAGTTGAGCTGGGATTCAGCATTCAAAATGTAATTGCTCTGACATAATTGACCAGCTGCTCTTTTAATCTTTGATAATGTTTCATCTTTCATCTTTTCTTTTTTTTTTTTAATTAAGATAAATAATACATTCAAACCCCTTTACTAATACATATGAATGCGGTTTCATTAAAATTCTGGCTATTTGATCTTCCATTGTTTCAAGGGGTAGTTTTTTATGCCACAGACTCTGAATTAATTGTGTTCATTAAGCTGATATAATCCACATTTGATGTATGACTTTATAGTGAATGCATAAAGAGGTTAATGTATTGAGAACTTGATGCACCAGAATGTACCAAGACACACACACTTCAGTCTGATAGACTTAACCCCAGTGTGGGCCAGTGGTTACTTCATGTCTGAAGTCCTGAACAAATGATCTAAGAAGCCACTTTTCATAAATGTCGATGACCCATCCAGACACAAGCAATACCGCTAGCATCATTACATAATGGAATGATTAATTATTGGTGTAATTCAGTGGAACTAGCAGTATTGCACTCATGTGGCTCAAAAGTGCTTAATGACATATGGTGGCCCATCCTCAACCAAAACCCACCCATTACTGGGGTTAATGCGCCATCACTGCCTTTTAACCACAGTGATTACCTGCATGATGTTTCTGAACCTGATTTATTCCTTTTAACTCATGCTGGCAGTCATTTACCTCTCGACAGGCAGATGCCATCAAATGCCTTAAGGGAAAATATATTGCTTAGAGATTTTTTATTTTTTTCCTTTTTTTCCTCAGATGCTTCTTCTAAAATTCTTCAAATACACTAATGGTCAAAAGTTAATAATACTTAAGATTAAGGGTAAGCCAGATAAATTCCATTACACATTCTACCATGCAATAGCAGCACAAATTAATAAATATTAATATAATTTAAAAGAACTGCTTTCTATTTTAATATATTGTGAAACATAATTCTGTGATGTCAAAGCTAAATTTTCAGCATCATTTCTTATTGTCATCAATGTTGAAAACAGTTTTTGCTGCTTAATATTTGAATAGTATTTAATATTTTAATAACACTAATTCAAAAATTTGTAAGTAAGTTTTGTTTTTTAGAAAATAAATGAATACTCAGAGAGAATTCTAGTTATAGGAATCATCATTAATAATTGAACACTAGTTATTCTTACATATTATGATCAAATATATGCAGCCTTGGTAAGCATGGGAGACTTCTAATTTGATAAAAAAAAATAAATAAATAAATAAATAAATAATCCAAACTTTTGACAGGTAGTGTAAATAATAAATAACTATATAAAATAATTATATTATATTATATTATATTATATTATATTGTAATTGAGACAAAAATATGTAATATGTTAAATACGTAATTGAGTCAATTTAGGCATATTATGACATACAGTAAGAGTATATAGCTACAGTATAAGTGAATATAGAAAACACTGGTCAAATCATTAGCTCTTGGAAGATTTTTATAAGAAGTTCCTATTGAGATCACTTTCTTTCAAATCTGAACACAATGTGCAGCATTGGTGAGAGCTCTTCTGTAACTGCATTGAAGAGATGTGTGAGATTTCTAAGGTATCTTTCCAAGAAGAAAAAAAAAAAAAGAAATAGCAGAGAGTGGAGATATATGACATTAAAGAGATGTGTGATTTCTTTGTCCTGTGGCCTTCATTCTGTACTCATGTGTTTGCAGATGTAAATCCACTTTAATATGTTAGCATGAAAAACTGAATCTGGCTGAAACATAATTCAAATCAGTTATCAAGCGCTGCTATTCTTACATATCTATGTTCAATTCATTTCACATTTAGCAGAGGGCCTAAAACAGATCCTTGTGGCACTCAATACTTTACAGGTGTTAAATTATATAGTTCCCCGTTTAAATAAACAAAATGGTAACAATCGGACAGGTAGGGTCTAAATGCCTGGTCTTTAACGCCTGTCCCTGAATACCAGTGTGGTTTTAGGAATATATCATGATCTTTAGTGTTAAACACAGCACTAAGATCAAGTAAAATTAGTAGCAAGATGCACCCTTGGTCCGAAGCTAAAAGCAAGTCATTTTTAATTTAAACTAGTCCTGTTTCTGTGCTCTGATGGGGCCTGAAATCCGACTGACACAACTTACACAAGTAATTTATCAGACACAACTTCTTCCTAATATTTTAGACATAAATGGAAGATTTGAAATGGGTTTGTTATTTGCTTGAGGCTTAATGCCAACTTGAATTATGTCAAATTAGTTATACAACATTAGATTACAAGATATGTGTATATTTAGAATGGTATAATTGATACATTGTGGTTTCAGCCATTAATTGTTTGCTATTAAGAAGACATATTCTTCAAACAATGATACCTGGATTGTAAAGTATGATGTCAGGAAACATTTTTTGACTGGTACACCAGCCCATATGGAGCTCACATCAGAACACTACAGATGGGAGATGCCTTTTTCACTTTACAGTAAAACACATCCTTGTCGACCATATTGTGTCTCACACATTTCTATGTATTTCACCTGTACCTACAGTGTATGCTGACATTAATGTAGTGATGAACCCCAGAAATGCTAGCATACACAAAGAGTGTTTCTGTAATTCTCTCTGACAACACCATATGTGAGGGTAAAGCAGGCCAACTGGAGCAGAATGCAGATTATACAGCAGTGACGTGGGACTGGGGCATAGAAGAGAGCAGTCCTCTATAACTACATGCAAATTTCTCATACTGAAAGAGAAATAAATTATATCATCCAAGGTCTGTCCTATACTTTACTCCAACCACTCAATCACAAGACAAAGCAGAAAACTAATGCTGAAAGAGTTTTGTGGCGAAATATTGAGGTATGAGGGGCGGTGAAGTTAATTTGATTGATCTGTCTTTGGACCTTAGTCAGGGTAGATGCCATATTTAATTTGACAGGAATGAAAACGAGACTCTGAGGAACAGCAGTAAGGGAGACTGGGAGAAATTGTAACAGGGTTTAATTGTAGCACAATCCATTTTGTCAATCACAATTTAGATGCAGTGATGACACATTTTGGTGTGGCTGTCAGTTTAGTTTCATAATTTTATGACTTATTTAAAATCGAGGGGGAAAAACACCTTTATAAAATGTGTAAGGTACATTATGGAGTTTTTTTTTTTTTAATTATATGTACATTTATTGTGGTTTCATAGTTGCCAGCTGTTGTTGTTTTTATTTGAGTTTAATAAATAAATAATTCTAAACTATATAAACAAATAAATATAATATCAAGATTTGGACAAAATAATGTGAACACCTGGAAAATAGGAAATATTTAATCTTGTTAAACTAGATTCGTACAACAACTGAATAGTCTCCAGTTGCTTGTTGTCTATATATAGGTAGATGCTACATTCGACCGCTCCAAGAACATTGACGTGTCCGCCATCTTGTAACAGTGAATGTGTCATCACACAATAAAAATCAATGAGTTTCAAGATGCCACAACACTGAGCAGCCTCTGGATGTAAAAACCTCCAAAATTTAAATTCTTAAAGAAATTAGATAAACTTTCACAGGTGTGTTGTTTTGTGTATTTAATATGTGTAAACTCAACATTACAGGTTTTTAAACTGTAGTACCTCTGAAATGTCATCTTAGCTAACAGCTTTGTCTTGTTGCATTGTGTTAGTTTAGCAAAACCATCTGCTGAAGTCTGTGGCAGATATAGATATTCATAGACGCGTATAACTATGTTGCAGACATACTTGCTCTGAGTGTTCACGGGCCTGTTTTGACCATTCCAATATGGCGGACAGCTTAAGTATAGCAACCCATAGAAACAGATACTAATATGGCATCTACCTACACATATCTATGGTTGTCTATCAGAAAATCTGCCGAATGTATCAGAGATTTTAAAGAAGAGAAGCCGCTTCTCACTTCCAAAATTATCCATAGTGGTTTGATAATATTTAAGTCAGTTGACTGATCTGGTCGGGGCAGATGTTGATGTTCGTCTTGGTCAGGGGACTCAAGGCTATCCTGGATATACCTGGTCTTGGTGATCTTTTAGCAATCGCAGCTCTTTCATGGATGTTGGCTTTATGAAGTTCTCTGTGGTCGTTTTTTTGTGGAAGCGCAGACTCTTAAAGGTGAATATTGAGGTTTGCTGTCACTTTGCCGGAGTACTTTCTGTTTTGTTTGGACACAATCCTTCTTAATGTTTGACAGTCCATATCATGCACTCGTGTTTTTTTTTTGTTTTTGCCATGCTTTGTGTACGCAAGTCTAGCAAGTCACCTGTTCTAGCCACGGCAGAACGAAACAGTAATTTTTATGTTATTTTATAATTTTATTTTATTTTATCTGAACTCACCCCCCCCCCCCCAAACACACACACAGAGCACACATTTTAGGTACCCAGTTTGAAAACCCCTGATATACAATGTGTAAAAGCAATGAAGATATTTTTGACCCATGAGCTGATCAGTATGGTTAAGTAAAATGATTTATTTTTGATTTACTTGTTTCATTTAATTATTATAAGTCTCACTTAGACTTTTCATTTAAACCCACATTATTCCTGACAGCTAAAAGAATTACAGCCATATTAATATTACTGAATAGCTTCACCTAAAAAGTGTTAGCACAATGGAATATTGAAGTGTTCTCTTATTAAACACACTACTGTTACCATTACCATAAAAGAACACTCTGATATATTGTGTTAAATTCTATAGAGTGATTATAAGTGTATAACTGATAGAGTTACATTTGTCACATGTAAATGTTTCATATAGCAAAAATGGCAGGTAGATTTATAGCAATCTGTAAGTTGATGTAAAATGTGTTACAATTGACCTGGTCTCCCTCCTGTTCAATAAGTTGTTCTATGTCACATCTAATGTTCGCAACCTATTATTTCCTGAGTTCTTGACCTCACATCTTTTTTTTTTTTTTTTTGGAAAATAAATATTTTCAGTCTTGCATCAATGATCAACACCAAGGTAATGGAGAGTTTGCCTTACAGTCCTGTTTTCATCCAGGTCTAATTAAATGTGGTATGTGCCCAGAAAGAAAAAGTCCATCTGAGGTGAAATCTTGTAATGAAATACCAGATGAACCAGTAACAAGTATCAGTGCCACACCAAACAAAATGTGTATCAGTCAAGTACATCTTGTCGCTTCAATGACTAAAGGAAACTTATGTGTTTACTTTATTTACTTCAGTGGGGAGAGATGATCCCTAATCAAAATGCACAAGAACTGCAGGACGTAATTCCCTCAATTAGTTTATAAGGACTTCTTTGTGGCAGGTTTTTATACCCCGTCCCATGTGCCAGAGAGAAAAAAAGAAAAAACACAGTAAAATACTCATTAAGCAAAGCTGTCTTCAACGCTAAACTACGTCTCTTTGAAATCAGATGAAAGCACCCATATTTCCATATGAATCTTCGGTTAATAATGCAGTGCGCTGAGAAGAAAATACGAGAGCATTGTGTTCTCGCCGTCTTGGAGGAAACAGCGGATTGAGATTTCATACAGGGGACGGATGCCAATTGAAGTAATGACAGACGTACGGCTTCCACATTTACAAAGAGTTGCAAGGGCAAGGCGTCTCTGAGAGCTAGAAGCTAATTTCCATGGTTTTTGTGTCGTCACCTTGCACAGCACAAATGTCAGAATGAATTCTGAAGCAGGCCTAATTAGAACGGAGCGGAGGGTGTCTTGCGAAATCAGTAAAGCGTGTGCGACGCGCTTTTACTCAATGTCACTCTCTCTTTCCTTCTTTCTCGCTGGCTCTCTGGAACACCTGCCACTGAAGGAGAAATCTGGGCTCTCCTGCAGAATGCTTCATTACCTGTATTGTATCATTTTCCATTAGTATTCCCATCACAGACTCGTGCCCCTCTCTCCAAGAGCTCCTCTTGGCAGGCGGCGGTACCCACTGCGTCCCGGTGCGAGCCTGGCTTCCGGTTGGCCCGTGCACCAGGCGGCTAATTGGTTTATTCAGCGGTGTTCCATTCGTACCCTGATTCGCTTTATGTCACTTGTCACTATCTGAAGCCTCATCAAGCATTCAAGTGTCCAATTCACTCAGATGTAAGAGCCTTTTTAGCGTGAATCTCTCCATGCCACATTTGACTAGTGGCGGATGTGAAGAGCGCCGAGGCAGAGCCAGAATTGACACCCTGTTAACATGCGAAACGCCACAAAGCAGCTTTTTGATTTTAAATCATTAATAAAGTTGACTAGAGTGGGGAGGCGCTTTCCTGCCAAGCTGCTGTGTTTAAATCAATATGGCAGCTTATTTTGCAAAGACTTGATTCCCGTGAGGGAAAACAACAGCAAATGAGCAGCAAAGCAGTTTTGGTGAAAGAAGCTGGTCATAACTGCTCAAGGAAGACTGATTTTCATGCATCTGTAATCGATGTAGATTTCCCACCGCAAAGTTAATAACCTAAATCTTCCCTCCCAACCACTTGCCAGGAATAATTTGAAATTAAAATCAGGATTTGCTCTGAGCAAGATTAGATTTGTGACGCTTAATTCCCCTGCTACATATTTATAATTAGTGTCAGTTCTCTCACCTGTAGTTCACAAATTATGTCCAGATCGGTTTGGATTGACACGTTTTCGAACTTCATTGCACAGTCTGGAGTCGTGACCTGGGAAGTGACAGCTTGGAAATGGAACTTAATTGTTCTTACTCTGAGGAAATATAAAGTGTTAAGGTGAATTACAGTTTCCTCATAGCAACTGATGAATATTTAGGAAGATAATTCAGCCTCTCTGGATGTACAGGCATAGGCACGTGCCTGGAATTGATATGCCTTAATATATATATATATATATATATATATATTGGTCATGCCAAAGTCATAGGGCCCTATTTTAACTAACTGCATGGTCTAAAGTGCACGGCGCAGGTGCAATTAGGGCATGTCCGAATCCACTTTCGCTAGTTTAACGACGGGAAAAACGGCCGGCGTGCCCGGCGCGTGGTCTAAAAGGGTTGTCCCTATTCTCTTAATGAGTAATGGGTGTGTTTTGGGCGTAATGTGCAATAAACCAATCAGAGTTTCATCTCTCATCTCCTTTAAGAGCCAGTTGCGCTCGTGCCATGGCGGATTCGCTATTTACACGACAAGTGCAAAGACTAAACGTGTCTCCAGAGAGGAAACGAAGCTGCCTTGGCCTGTTTGTGTGCTGTTCCGCGTCTCTGTGTGTGTAATAAGCAGAGTGCACGCACATTGTGGACCCGCCTATAGGCGCATATTACTAATGCACTCTTTAAATAACAAAAAAATAAATAAAACATACTGTGCCATTTACTTTAGACCAGGTTTTAGTTGGTCAATGGTACAGTCTATTTAATTTGTCTCAAAATAGCAAAGCGCTAACAATGCGCCTGAACACACCTCGTTTTCAGACGAGCATGCCCATGAGCGCACAAATGGACGCAAATGCATTTGCTATTTAAACAACGTGGCAAATGACGTTAAAATGATAACTGGGTCGGGCTGAAATGAGCAAAAAGCACTTGCGTTGTGCCTGGTGCCGCATTGCGCCGGGTGTATGATAGGGGCCATAGTTTGCTCGTTGAAGGGCTGTCATGATTTATCAAGTCAATTTGACAACTCTATTTAAAAATAATAATAATAATAATAATAATAATAATAATAATAATAATAATAATAATAATAATAAATCCTTCATTGCATTTTGCCCAAGTCAAGTAACTGGCAAAATACCGGAAGCATTATTAGATGTTTTCCAAGGCTGCATGATATATTAAACCCATTTAAAAATCATAATAAAGCATAATACTATTGTGAATTCACAAATGCTATGATTCAATTTTATATATATATATATATATATATATATATATATATATATATATGTGTGTGTGTGTGTGTGTGTGTGTGTGTGTGTGTGTGCACTTTAATTATTTACATGCGTGTAGGTTACATGCATCTCAGAGAGGCTCCGTTCATATAAATGCTGCTCCACATGAACTGTTATCATTTATATATGTGGAGTATCTCAAAATCTATCTTGTTGTGAGTTTGGGTTTATTATAATGCTCATCTGGGAACGCAATGCGTGCCATTTCATCAGATTTGTAAGGTAAATCATTTATAAACTTTATAATCATCCTTCTCAACATACTAACTGTTCATTGTGATTTCAAAATAAAAGTATAAACCGTCACTCTCAGTTTACACGTTTTGATCTCATCATTAAACAAATGACAGTGGCTGTAGCATTTCTGTTATGAAGAAATGGACAATTCTTAAAGACTAAGTGGACATTTGAATTAAATGTTGTTTAGTCAATATTAAACCCATTACTCCATTACCAAAATAATTGTAAGTGACAGCCCAAGTTCATTATACTTCTTTGAATGCTGAATGACAATACAGATGAAGAAAATCAAGTTGAAATTCTGAGAACTCATAAAACTGACTTTCAGTTGCCAACATTAAACTGGTAAAAGAAGAAAGTATTTTAACATTAATACATCTGCTTAAAATTCACTTTATGCCATTTCTCCTTTTCCTCATACAGTTTTGAGTGTGGTAATGTTCTGCACTTACATAACAGAGACATACATGTATCATTAATGCACCACGTTTGAGGAAGATATTCAGTAAAATAATGAGTTAAAATTTCATTCACTCACACAAAGCCGTCACATGGATGCAGATGACTTGAAATACAGCACACAAGTCATAGCACACGAGCCATATCCTACTTTTATGATACTTTCATGTGCTTTTTGGAGCTTGACAGTTACAATCACCATCTTATCTTTTTTTATACCTCCTTTTGTGTTCCAGAGAAAAAAAAAATGAGAGAAGAATGTAGATCTACTTACTAAGTTTTTGTCATTGTTGTTCAGTAAAACTAAGAGAAAAATGCAGTTTTTACTTTTTATTTTTCTTCTGTAAAACTTTTCGTTATTCAATTGTTACATTCCCTCCTCACTCTAGGGGTTTGGGGAGGCAGTAACAAGGAAAAATGGTAAAGATGTGGCTCTAAAAATATCAATCAATTGATCAATAAAAGTTATACAACTAAACGATAACAAGATATTTTAAAGAATTTATTTTAAATAATGTGGGTAACCAAACAAGTGGTGGTAGCCACTGATTTAAATAGTATGGGGAAAAATACTATGGAAGTCAATGGCTTCCATTGACTGTTTTATTACCAACACTCTTCACACACACACACACACACACACACATATATATATATATATATATATATAAATTTGCTTCCAAATAATATAATCATTTTTGAGGGTTGTTGTATATGCAGTGTACCTCTCTTTCCACAGACAGAAAAGGAGAAGTGGAGGTCATATGCTGGATCAGCAGCAGTGCAAACCCCCTGCAAACCTTTTGACCACACTAACCGCCCAGTTCCTGGTTTGCTCTTATCTTTCCCGGTCATGTGGTTTATTCGACTAACCCATTCAGTGATAACCGGAATCTGCTCTGCAGTGCAACCAACACCATTTCCATATTATTGCCTTTCCCAGGAAGATAGACATCAGCATGGCTGTGTGCCCGGAAAGTACATCTTGTACATTGGTATTCCCTCCAGCATTGCTTTTAAAATTCAACTTCTCAGTTCACATTCAGACCTTCTCTACATAGAGAACATCCTGAAATAGTGCACTAGTGTTTATATTTTAGAGATGGATGCCGTAGTAGTGCTTATGGAATTGAATTGCTGATGAGAAGCAAAGCTGGGCACACATATAAAACACTTGGATGTGGCCACCGCAGTGGTTTCACCTGCAGAGAGATTTCGATATTGTATTTACGAACACAAAAATACCAACTTTGTTCTCTGGGTTGAATTTCAATTGGCTACATCTTTGGCAACCTCCCACATGACTGTTTTCTCCCTGTGAAAGAGTCATTGAGCTCAGCGCGCGCCGGGAAATGGCTTGACGGTTCACAGGAGAGCGGGAAGCTTTTACCAAAATAGGGAACAGAATCGAGGCTTGATGTTTTGATTGGTTACCAAGTGGTTGGCAAACATGGATGTCTTAAAGTAAGAGGGCTGCATTACGGCTGCATGGATCCAAGACTGTTTCAAAGAATAGCAATGATTGAAAGGAAGAAAAGACATTTTGAGTGCCAGTCTCTCATACTTCTTGTAATTAAATGCCAAAGCTGTCATTCTTTATTCATAGTCCAGTACGGAGAGGACAAGAAATGAGAGGCTATGGGATCAGGAAATGATGTGACCTAGATTTAAATTAGTGTTGCCCACAGCTCAATGTGTGAGGCACATGTGCTAACTGCTAGGCTTTGGTCCTGACAGAGATCTAGAATTAAATTTAAACAGTTTTTTTTTTTTTTTTCTTCTTCTTTTTTTTTAATGTGATGTGTTATTTTTATGATACTAAAATAACTTCCCATGTGTTTTCCAAGTATGCCTTTTAATGGCTGTTAATTATAAAAGCATTAAAAGTACTGACCTTAATTTAAAGGAGCATGTCTTATCAGATCAGGCAATAAATACACATTACTTACTTAATCCTCTTTGTCCCACGTGGGACATAAGGCTGCAATAAATAAATACACATTATTGTTCACAATTAATGATGCATTTTTGTTTTAGTGGAATTCATTCATTCATTCATTCATTCATTCATTCATGCATTCATTCATTGCTGGATTTATTTGAATTGCAATTCATTAAACCGCTCTTTCTGCGATTCCAATGCAAATAATATAGCATATGTTCTCCAGACCATAGCAATTCAAGACATGTGTTATTAGAGTGAACCATAAATAACCTCAGCAATCTGCTGTGTGACCTGTTGAGTCGTGTGCCATTAAAGGGATAGTTCACCCAAAAATGAAAATTCTGTCATCATTTACTCAAGTAGTTCCAAACCTGTATGAATGTCTTTGTTCTGCTGAACACAAAACAAGATATTCTGAAGAATGAGGGAAACAGAGCAGTTCTGGGGCACCATTGACTTCCATAGTATTTATTTATTTTTTTTCCTACTATGGAAGTCAATGGTGCTCTAAAACAGCCTGGTTACAAACTTTCTTCAAAATATCTCCCTTTGTGTTCAGCAGAACAAAGAACCACTTACAGGTTTGGAACTACTTGAGGCTGAGTAAATGATGACAGAATTTTCATTTTTGAGTGAACTATCCCTTTAATGTTACACTAATTATACTGAAGAACACATGTGGATTTTCTATTTTTCTTCCATTAAACTAATTTTGTTATTCGTCAGAAACCTATAATACCTACGTCATACCTGAAACCTACAATCAGAAACATTCATTCATGTATTCAGTGTGTGTGTGTGTGTGTGTGTGTGTGTGTGTGTGTGTGTGTGTGTGTGTGAGTGTATATATTATTTTAT